>JAOPHQ010000031.1:0-187500 GCA_030340625.1 Merluccius polli | reverse complement strand
CGCATGTCTCTATTCTACGCCAACGCCACGCCCATGCTGAAAACCCTAAGCGACGGCACGACAAAGTTTGTCTCGGATGTAAGCGGAGGACGCCTCACTCTGCTCCGTCACCTCACCGGGTTTTGGTGCAGCTTTTTGCAACTAAAGTTAACGCTGCGTTAAAATGTTCACGGCTGTTTTTGATTGGTTGGTTGTGCAGAACCCGGACGTGCCGATAGAAAACACCACAGACTGTCTGAGTACGATGGCCTGCGTGTGCAAAGTCATGCTGGAGACGCCGTGAGTCCTTCCTCATTCCTCCTCATCCTCCAGCCCTCCATCTGTAGGGGAAGACTTAACGCTTCCTGTACAGCTTGTAGGCCAGACTGGCGTTACAGACTGCAGACCAGACTAACGTTACAATCTATGGAGGTACTGTCAGATTTACAGGAGTTGTAGGGTAGTTGGTGTCATTAACGTGTGTGTGTGTGTGTGTGTGTGTGTGTGTGTGTGTGTGTGTCCAGGGAGTACCGGAGTCGCTTTGCGAGTGACGAGACGATATTGTTCTGCCTGCGTGTCATGGTTGGGGTCATCATTCTGTACGACTACGTCCACCCGGCCGGCGCCTTCGTGAAGACCTCCGGGATAGACGTACGTACCCCCAGATAATTCTACTTCCTGCTCTCGTCTTAAATGCCCCCCCCCCCAAGGTTTGGCGTTCAATAAATGATGAAAGACAACTAGGCTTTCTTTTTAAAGATGTGCAATACTGGTCCTTAAGACATTTGGTGTGTAGTCAGTAATTATAGTTTTTATCTTGAACTTGTTTACAGATTTTGAGAATATGGGATGGTGACTATTTGTGTAACTTTCTTTCACAACAACAAAGCTAGTCTGTCATGGAACTCATGGACGCGTTGAGAAGCAGTAGAGGATGGAGGAGTTGGAGAGATGATCTGAACGTCTGTTTGTTTTCCAGATGAAGGGTTGCATCAGAGTCCTGAAGGAGCAGCCTCCCAGCAGCGTAGAGGGACTCCTCAACGCTCTCAGGTCAGGACCTGCTCCACCTGTACACCTCTACCTGTACACCTTTACCTGCCACACCTTTACCTGTCACACCTCTACCTGCCCCACCTTTACCTGCCCCACCTTTACCTGCCACACCTTTACCTGCCCCACCTTTACCTGCCACACCTCTACCTGCCACACCTTTACCTGCCACACCTTTACCTGCCCCACCTTTACCTGCCCCACCTTTACCTGCCACACCTTTACCTGTACACCTTTACCTGCCACACCTTTACCTGCCACACCTCTACCTGTACACCTTTACCTGCCACACCTTTACCTGCCACACCTTTACCTGCCACACCTTTACCTGCCACAGCTTTACCTGCCACACCTTTACCTGCCACACCTTTACCTGCCACACCTTTACCTGCCACACCTCTACCTGCCACACCTTTACCTGCCACACCTTTACCTGCCACACCTTTACCTGCCACACCTCTACCTGCCACACCCTTTACCTGCCACACCTTTACCTGCCACAGCTTTACCTGCACACCTTTACCTGCCACACCTTTACCTGCCACACCTTTACTTGCCACACCCTTTACCCGCCACACCTTTACCCGCACACCTTTAGCGCCACACCTCTACCCGCCCACACCTTTACCTGCCATACCTTTACCTGCCACACCTTTACCTGTACACCTTTACCCTGCCACACCTTTACCTGTACACCTTTACTGCCACACCTTTACCTGCCATACCTTTACCTGCCCCACCTTTACCTGTACACCTTTACCTGCCACACCTTTACCTGTACACCTTTAACTGCCACACCTTTACCTGCCACACCTCTACCTGTACACCTTTACCTGCCACACCTCTACCTGCCACACCTTTACCTGCCACACCTTTACCTGCCACACCTTTACCTGCCCCACCTTTACCTGCCACACCTTTACCTGCCACACCTTTACCTGCCACACTGTGATAAAATGTAAAACAGTGCATTAAGAACCCGTGTTGTGCATTATTTGTGGACACACCTGGTCGTGGATTATCCTGACTTATACACAGTGTGGTTGGATCCTCCACATGTGTCCTTCACAACGCAGAAACAATATGCTCAAAGTTATGGATGAAAGTAACGATCTCCAATCTAATCATTGTTGGTCACTGTGGTAAGAGCGGAATAAACCACGGGGCGATGCGGTCGAAGTGCGTTATTTAAATGTAACTCGGTGCCCTCCTCCTTTCCAGATATACAACCAAACATCTCAACGATGAGACGACCTCGAAGCAGATCAGAAACATGCTGCAGGTTAACTGACGAAGCGATACAACGCAAGTCTCTGACTGCTGGGTCCTCATTTCAGGAGCTTTCTTTTGATCATATCTACGGCCGGGCTGGGTGATAAGGAAGACTTTCCTATCGTAGTATTTCTGCTAAACTTTGATATTAAAACATTTCCCTGTCTCATAGTTCAGTATGATGAACTTCAGTTTGATTCTTTAACTCTATAGTCATTTAGTGTCACTACTAGTATTATTATATTTGTACAATGATACAAAACCATACGTGTTAATCTTGTGACGTCGTTATCCCATTGAAAGACGATATATGATGGCATTAATTATCGCCCAGCCCCACCTAAAATAATATTTGTGTGTGTGTTTTGTCATTTGGTTGTGTTTGTCATGTTCCCATGCATTTCACCGGACGGGGATGTTGAGGCTGTTTTGTATGAGAAGCCACTGTAATATCTGTAACTCTGCATGGTTTGATTGTAGTCTGACAATCTCACCGTTATTTAGACTGAAGCTCAGACATAGCTAGCTAGCTCACTAGCTAACCTGCCAAATTCTTGCATGACTAATTAGTTGCGGGGCCTTCATTGCTGCACTAAATATGACGTAAAATGATCGATTCATTTAAAGTTCAGACATCTTTCAGTTGTCTCCGCCCACTAGGACTATTAAAACAGACGTAGAAGAGCCAATCCCATCAGTGCCGAACCCGTTGGCCATACATGGTCCTTCCTCTAGTCAACCCGGCCATGTGACCCTTCATATCCATATCTCCTCCAAAAAGGTTTGACGTCATGAAAAACGGAAGAGTGGACGGCAGAGAAAATGTCGCTGCCGCGAGCTTTCCACCCGGTTTTATTATTTCCAAGAAGACATATTGACATGTTTTATTAGAATAGAAATGTGTTCATTACTGCCAAGCCTAAACTAAACTCACCCTAACATTTAAATCAAGACAAGTCCTTGCATCTTTCTCTCTTCCGATGGGAAAGGATTCCTGGAGGAGGAAGTCCAGCTCTGGGGCCGCTGGTGGTTTAGTTTTAGTAGCTTAGGTTTCTCTTGACTACCTCTTTAATAATCCTATTATTGTGGAGGTGGAAAACGCTTCCTGAGGTGTAAGAAGTAACGCACCAGCCACCATGTCCACCATTTGTTTTCCTCCTCAGTGGGGTCAGTTCATTAGTAGTTATTGGCAGCCTGTGTGTTGGATATGAAGCCCGGTTCTAGATACTAACTGGACTTTATGTTAAATGTCATTCACAGCACCTCTTCTGTAATGTGACGTATTTAAGGTAAAGCATGGTGATGGGGCGGGACCAAGCGACATGGGAGTCATGTGATTCGCTCCTACTCTCCTAGCAACGGTGTTTTAATTGGTCGGGGCGGTACGCCCCGCCTGCTTACACTTGATGACGCAATCAAATCAATCCGTCAATCAAAAGCAAAGATATTTTTAAAGGATGTTAAGGTGATGAACAATAAGGAAAGGAATAACGAGGAGGAAATTGGTACAATTTCATGAGATTGTGTTGAAACTATTAAGTGGGACCGAATGAAGAAAGATGGCCGTGTATTCTTCATGTCACTGAACTATTGACTGTTGGATACAACCCAATAACCAACAGCAACGCATTTTAAACTTCAATTGTTTTACTCAATCGTTTTCTGTTACCTTTTGTGTTGTATTTGAATACCGCAGTGTTTTGTTTTTTTATGATTCGGCATCGCCCGTTTTATGAATGCCAAATAAAGTTTTACATTTTCCAACATTTGAACTCTCCTTCCTGATTCCTTGCTGCTACTTCATGATGTCATTGATTTGCGTATTGAGCTGGCGTGTGGATCAAGTCATCCCAGTGCAGAGGCCTACATTGTGAGAGTTGAGTCAATAGTAAAATCAGAATATATCTCCTTTGTCAGCAGCCTGGTGGCTCCAAGGTGCCAGTACTGTTCCCGTCCACCAGGCGGCTGATACCAGCTGCCTGGCGCCAGCAGTCCTCTACTTCTGCTCTACAGGAATCTGCTTTCAACTTGACTTTCTAAAGGACAACATTTCAAAACCTACACAAGATATCTGACCTTCATGTTGTGTAGTGTGTACTAGTAGGCTATTGCCAATGCTGACAGGCCAGCTCGTAGGCCTGTGCGGTTAGTGCAGGGGTCGGCAACCCAAAATGTAGAAAGAGCCTTATTGGACCAAAAAAACAAAAAACAAATATGTCTGGAGCCGCAAAAAAATAAAAGCCTTATAGAAGCCTTATATTGAAGGCAACACATGCTGTATGTATCTATAGTAGCTATATTAGCCTACTATGAAATGACTAAGTTAACTACAAATACATAATGAGCCTTCATGATTAAATGTTTATTTTTCCTGCAGTGCATCCTGTAGCAGTGGCTCTCAACCGGTGGGGCGGGGCGCGGGTTCAAAAAGGAGGCACGTATTTGCGCCGGACTGTCCGGTTTTTCAAAGCCCTGTCCGGCGTCCGGCGCAGCGTCCAGCCGGGCGCGTATTGGTCCTCCTTTTTGAGTGCGCAATAGTAACACACCACGCCCCCCCCCCCCCCCACCCGCCAGTCGTAGGTCCGCGGTGTGTTACTATTGCGCGCCTCCTCCCCCCCCGTCGCCGGCCGTAGGTCCGCGGTGTGTTACTATTGCGCGCCTCCCCCCCGTCGGCCGTAGGTCCGCGGTGTGTTACTATTGCGCGCCTCCCCCCCGTCGGCCGTAGGTCCGCGGTGTGTTACTATTGCGCGCCTCCCCCCCGTCGGCCGTAGGTCCGCGGTGTGTTAATATTGCGCGCACCCCCCCCCCCCCCCCCGTCGGCCGTAGGTCCGCGGTGTGTTAATATTGCGCGCACCCCCCCCCCCCCCCCCGTCGGCCGTAGGTCCGCGGTGTGTTACTATTGCGCGCCTCCCCCCCGTCGGCCGTAGGTCCGCGGTGTGTTACTATTGCGCGCCTCCCCCCCGTCGGCCGTAGGTCCGCGGTGTGTTACTATTGCGCGCCTCCCCCCCCGTCGGCCGTAGGTCCGCGGTGTGTTACTATTGCGCGCCTCCCCCCGTCGGCCGTAGGTCCGCGGTGTGTTACTATTGCCCGGTCCAAGAAACGTTGAATCCTCTGTTCTCCTCAGTTATTTTTCTCTTTTTCCCTTTGGGATCCATGGCCCATCACACAGCCGCCGGTTTGTTCCCAACAGCCACCTGCCTGGCATCCCGCCTTACTGATAGAAACGTGTGTCGCAGGCTATGACGTAAATCTTCGTTGACAGAAATGTTGAAATTTAATATATATTCTACACATTTTTACAGCATTGAAAAACGTTAATAATGTTTGTGTCATGTTTGTTTTCCTACAGAAACCATATTAAAACAAAAAATATATTTCTCTTCCCCATCTTTTTCCATTTTCAAACATTTTTGAAAAAGCTTCAGGGAGCCACTAGGGCGGCGCTAAAGAGCCGCATGCGGCTCCGGAGCCGCAGGTTGCCGACCCCTGGGTTAGTGGAAGTTGACTTGTGTGTCATTTTGTACTTCGAGGGCCGAGGGGTTTTTTCACTGCTACTCATAAATCACACATAAGGCGCTTCCCCAGATCTCATGTATTACAATAGTAATAAATGTGTGGCGTGCCCCTGCTGCGTGCTCGCCATTTATACCTCTAGTTCAGGGGCTTGAAGTTAAAGCTGCCATACAATTGGATGCTCCCAAAAAACAGGACGTATTTATAAAGGCCAGAAATGTTTGCAGAGCTGAATAAAACGGGGAGCCGGACCTCATGCAGGAGACTTCACTGTAGTTCAGGTATAAAACATGGAGAGATGACACCATGTTGGTGCAGAGCCACCGTGAGGATTATAGGCCTACAACAATACAAACAAAGCATAGCTTTCATTTACAATCACTTATTGATTTGAATAGAAACGTGTTGAAGAATTGTTAACAGTCCACATTTTGTATGTGTCCCTACACAGGACAAATACAATTCAAGGCAGCGGTTTACAAACAATAAGCAGAGGATATGACATCATACCGTACCAATCATACACCGAGACAATACAAACATTCACAAAGTAAAGTTCATCATTATTCTAGTTGGGGTTGTCCACAATGTGCCAGCAAATGATCCCATGTACTGATAAATGAAATCTATAGTTTGTATCCTGATGGTTGGCATTAGAGCTCAAAGTTACAGATATATAATCTCACTGAAGTGAAAGGTGAAAAAGTGTTGAAGATAATATCAAATAGTTTTAGATCAGTAGTTTTAACTCAATAATTATACAAGGTAATAAATAATGAGATTCCTCCCACAGACTAAATGTCTCCATGGATATGAATCTATAGAGAGCTGTTTGTGGCACCGCCTGCTCACTGCTTTGTTCTTGGTCTGTTATTCACTTCATTTTGGTTTCATTTGGAAATTCATAGTCCAGTAAAAATAAATTGTATCACTTATTAAATATTTGAAAATGTTAAAGCGAAATCCAGTTTAAAATCCAGAATACATTTCATGGTGCATCTAATAATAATATATAACGCTATCTTTCTATTTCTCAAATGATCGTCATCAATATTTCGGCCATCATATGATCTCTGTTTCCTAATATCATTGTTGACATCATAGGCCGATATAATGTTATTCTGATGTTGTGGGAATTGGAGAAAAAGCCTTTTGTTTAGCTGATATGATTTGTATATTCTTCTTTAATGGCGTCTACATTATTGAAGAAGCCTTTATGAAGTTTTTTACATATTTGCAACGTTTTGCTAATAAATATCGGCCTAATATTACAAGTTAGAAAGTGTGCGGGAGTTTTTTTGTCACGTTTTGATCTCCTCATCCCTTTCTGACGCACCTGTCTCATGAAGTAGATGGCAAAGTGCATCTCACTTTCTACATCATTTTTGATTGAAAGTCTATAATAATCTGCGTGGTTTTAACTTGTAGTACACATGATCAAACTCTTCTCTCAGCACTCATCAGTGTTTCCATTTCCACCCACACCTCTGTCGTCAAGGAGACGGCCACGATGCTGTTTTGATTGGCAGCTGGTCCTCAGTGTGGGGAGCAGGATGTGGTGCTCTGTGATGCTTGTGGTCTGGAGCTGCTGGTGGTGAGGAAACAGATGCAGGTCTGCACTAATAGAGAGAACCTGAGCTCATCTGCTCTCCCAGCAGCGTCTCAGTCTCACACACACACACACACACACACACACACACACACACACACACACACACACACACACACACACACACACACACACACACACACACACACACACACAGCAGCGTCTCCACTCCACTCCAGATATGTTTTATTTCACTTGAGCTGCAGGTCAATTAAACTCTGTGCTCTCATTGGTCCTCAGAATCATGTGACACACAGAGACACCACGCCATTGGTTCAACTGAGCTGTCACTCAAAAGGCAGCCCTCCCGGTCCCCCCCAGGGGGCGGTGGTGGCAGGCGGGTGTTGAGGACCTATTAGAGGCCACCCAGGTTCCCCCTGGTCTCAGTGGCAGCCCCTCTCCTCAGCTACTCCTGCAGACCAGATGCTTCTCCTCTCCAGGGCTGCCTGGAGCGCCCTGTGTTTAGGTGACCGTTTCCCACCAATCACAACTCAACACACAAAGTGTTTCGTCCACCCCAGAACGGGGATGCTCATCCATGTGCTCTTGTCCCTACAGCGGTGGTTGCCATGGCAGCAGAGCTGACTCAGGACCAGGTGTCGTGGAGCAGGAGAGAAGGTAGAGCCGTCTCCTTCAGATGTACAAACACTGACCAGTGTGGTACATATATCCGTTGGTACCAGAAGAAAGAGACAGAAACATTCACCCTGATTCTTGACATTGACAAGAGTAATGGTAAACTTGATAAAGGTTACAACCATCCTCAGAAAGATGACTTCTCATCTGTTATGAAAGAGAACAGCTGTGAGTTGTCGCTTCAGAGGGTGAAAGTGTCCCATTCTGCCACCTATTACTGTTCCTGTTGGCTTAGAGGCAGCACACAGTGAGACGTTCTCCTTCCTGCCTGTACAAGAACCTCTGGTGATCACATGACCCTGCAGCTCAGCTCCCATTGGCTGTTCACTCTACAGCCAGGCGTCCATGTTACAGTTTTTCTCAATTGCTAAAACACAATTTCTGAAACCTTGCTCCATTTTCTGAAAACATTAAACACAAAACCTCAGCTTCAAGCACTATTTACAAAACCTCTGACTCCTCGTGCAAAATGAAACTTTCGCCTCAAAACAGATTTACCTGTGCTCAAAACCAAACACTGCTCTCAAACCATAAACAAAGCGATCAAAATGATATACACTATCAAGCAGTCAGTAAACAATACACCAAAAAATACAAAACACGTTGTTCAAAACATAGTTCTCAGGGAGAAGTACATTTTCCATCTCAAAACAAATTTCATATATTTCTGTCATTGTCTTTTGATACAGTAATAAAATAGTTTTTTATAGCGCTTTTCTAAGTACTCAAAGACGCTTTACACCAGACAAAAACAAAATTAAAAAAAATTAAAATGGGTAGGGAGAGTATCGGAGTTGATGAATGAAAACATGTTCTATCATAGTAGCTCCAAATTGATCAGAAATTATACTCTGCTTTGCAATTTTTTTGGTTCATTCTCCTTGTACCCCTATTTTTACAGTAATGTACCCTGCATCTCACAAACTTGTCCTTTGTTTTTGTGATACTGTAATTCTTGTTCTTTGTTGATATGAACCTGCAACCAGTCAAAATCTATTGAGCAGTCAGTACTGTAAACAAATGGAAAGCACAATTGGGTTGCCCTCTAAGTCCTGCTTCCCTCATTGTCAGTCCATGGACAAGAACATGGTCAATGACTGTTGCTCGAATTTCATCAGATATTTCCACTCTTTGTCTTCCTCTTCCTCTTCCTCCTTGTCCTCCTCTTCCTCTTTCTTGCCCTCCTCCTCTTCCTCCTCGTCCACCTCGCATACGCACTTGTCCTCGTCCTCGTCCTCTCACATTATTTCTTCCATCCATTCTTAGACTTTCTCCGTCCAATCTTCAACAACCTGTTTGCTCTCTGAACTGGCTTATATTGGTTGTGTCACATGATTTGAAACAAGTGAAATCAATTTTGATTGGTTGTGTTTAATCAATGACATGTGTTCTCTATTTTTATTTGATTGTTGCCACTTGTGTTTACCAGTATGGATGACATGTGCATTAGAGTGCAGAATGTGTTTTGAGAATGAGAATGTGTTTAGAGTTCTGCTGAAAAGTCTAAGTGAGATCTGCAAATTGTGTTTTACCATGAGAAATGGTTTAAGGTATTGACAACAGACTGCACAATTAGCTAAATGAGTTCAGGCAACTGCAAACTTTGTTCAGCCAATGGGTTTTAGTGTTTTAGCAATCGAGAAAAACTGTAACAGACATGAGCAGGAAGGTCTGGACTCTGTTCTGTCAGAGTTCGATCCCAGCCTGGACCTACTGTCTGTAGTTTAGGCTTCAATCTAAGCCTTGGTCTCTCCTTGCTACTGTGCAGAGTCAATACAATCACTGGACTGGTTGTTCATTAGGCTGAGATGGATCAAACTAAAGAGTAACACTAGACACACATCCCCAGGCTCTGATGAAAGTGGACCACTTTAGGCTCAAGTCTCAAGATAAACCGTCTAGTAAAATACTAAGCTGTTACCTTTACCTTGTAATGAAGCGCTCTCTGGAAGACCTTTAACTTCCTGCTTCCATGAGAAGGAATGAGTCTTTAGTTGTTCATAAAGCCAAGGATGAAGAAGGAATGAGTCTTTAGTTGTTAATAAAGCCTAGGATGAAGAAGGAATGAGTCTTTAGTTGTTAATAAAGCCTAGGATGAAGAAGGAATGAGTCTTTAGTTGTTCATAAAGCCTAGGATGAAGAAGGAATGAGTCTTTAGTTGTTAATAAAGCCTAGGATGAAGAAGGAATGAGTCTTTAGTTGTTAATAAAGCCTAGGATGAAGAAGGAATGAGTCTTTAGTTGTTAATAAAGCCTAGGATGAAGAAGGAAAGAGTCTTTAGTTGTTAATAAAGCCTAGGATGAAGAAGGAAAGAAGACAGTTGAGTCATTTCTATTGAACACAAGTAGTGACATCAACTCTCCTTGTTTTACTCTGCAGTCTCTTCCAAAGTCCTCCTCCAACATGAAGCACATCTACATGTCTCCCTCGCGTTGGAGCACTTCTATCATCTAGGGGATCGATGTGATCAGCAAGTTATTGATCAGCACTGACGGCATCACAGGCCAGCCCACAGAGGTTTATGTTGCAGGATATTTCACTGTGTTAGTCTGGATCTTCGGTGGCGGCACCACCCTGGTTGTTACAGGTAAGATCACTTCTTTCATGGTTTCTCTAACTTTGTGTTTCATGTCACGTTGGGCAGAATATGAGTGTCATAATATTTCCACTTAGTTGTGTTTGACGTGTTTGACTTGTGCTAGAGAAGTCAGTGTCTGAAGATTCATGGTGCCTTTGTTCAGCTTCAGATATCACTTATGCCGTTTCATAAACTATGCATCAGTATAATATCTCAGTATATTATATTATACATTTTAAAGTTCATGAACAAATATTGGGAACTATCAAGATGGGGGTATAAATAAATACTAATGTTAAACTAATAAAATGTAAATATGAATTTCATCAGCAGCTGGCCAACAGTATTTAAAGCCTCCTCACAACATTTAAGTAGAATCTAATAATAATAATAAATATTATTATTATTATAATAATAATAATTATGATTATGATTATTATAGTAATGTATGTAGTTTTACAATAAAGTAAATGCAATAATTAAACATACGTTTATTATTCATTATTAGAATTGAGTTTGTTTTTAAATAAACATTTGATTCTTAACATATTTTAGGCCTATTGACTAAACATTTTTTGTTATAGATATGTTCAAGATTCAAGTTTCAACAACTTTATTTGTCACATACACATACAGGATGTACAGTGAAATCAAAGTGTCAATGCTTACGGGATTGTGTAAAATGTAATAATATAGATCAATATTATATTGGTATATTAGACCACTAATAATAAAGTAATAATGTTTATTTTGGAGTAATGTTATGTATATAAAATTGGACCTAAGTAAGTACTTACTTACTTACTTACTTATTATGCTAGCTATATAAATCAGATATATTCTATGTATATCACAGTTATATACGACGGAGTCGTAAATATTTAATTAATTACGAGAATAAAGTCGTAAATATTTAATTAATTGTGAGAATAAAGTCGTAAATATTTAATTAATTGCGAGAATAAAGTCGTAAATATTTAATTAATAACGAGAATAAAGTCATAAATATTTAGTTTAGTTTAGATAGTTTATTTCGAATATGTAAAAATAAAATAAAAACAGAGTAAACATAAACTGAAAAATATAAATTCTGTTAACATATCCGAAAGGGAGTGGGAGGAAGTATAAACTTATTTTAGTCCACCCCCTTGTAATAAATAATACTACTGAAGTATTTTGCCTTCTATCAGTATATTAATAATAACAATAATAATAACATCCATTTGTCATTTGTCAATTTCCTTTGTTCTATATCTAACAAAACATAAATCTGATTCAAAAATATTTATCCTAATAAAATATTATATTATATTATTCTTTATAGTATTATAATATATAACATACACACACATACTGAAGATGACACATAGTACAATATATAAATATAAACATATATACACAGACCTACACACACACATATATATCTACACATATATACTTGTACATATATACCTACATACATACACACACATATGACATACACACACACACTGAAGATAACACAAAGATACATAAATAACAAAATAAATAAACAATATACACCCAGTGATAATCAAACACCCTCCTCATTTCTGTACCTTGTAAAAATCATCTCCTTATATATTTTTTTAAACTGGTTTATGTTTGGACATTCCCTGAGCGTCTCCTCCAGACTGTTCCATAATTTAACCCCACAAATTGAAATACAAAAAGTTTTTCCTGTTGTGCGTGCCTTCAGTATTTTGAATTTAAATGTTCTCCTTAAATTATAACCCCCTTCCCTTCCAGTGAATAGTTTCTGAATATTTTCTGGGAGCAGATTATTTTTTGCTTTGAATAATATTTGTGCTGTATGAAAATCCACAATATCTTTGAATTTTATGAGTTTTGACTGTAAGAATAGTGAGTTTGTGTGATCCGTGTATCCTGCCCCATGAATGATCCGTATTGCTTTCTTTTGTAGAATTAGAAGTGGATGTATTGTAGTCATGTAGTTATTGCCCCAGACTTCTACACAGTAAATGAGATATGGAAGAACTAATGTACAATATAGAATACGGAGTGATTTATGATCCAGTGCCTGTTTTGCTTTATTTAGTACTGCGATGCATCTTGATAGTTTGGTTTGTAAATGTTTAATTTGTGATTTCCAACTAATCTTGTCATCTATGATCACCCCTAAAAATTTGATTTCATTTACTCTTTCAATACTAACCCCCTGTAATTGTATCTTTAATTGTACATTAGTTCTGTGATTGCCAAAAAGTATTGTTCTTGTTTTGCTCAGGTTTAATGATAGTTTATTTTTGTCCAACCATGCTTTTAATTTATTCAATTCAGTATTAATCACTTGTGTTAAAATTTGTAGATCACTGCCAGAACAAAAAATATTTGTGTCATCCGCAAACAAAACCAACTTCAAAACTTTCGATACCTTGCATATATCATTGATATACAGTATAAAGAGTTTGGGGCCCAACACTGACCCCTGAGGGACGCCACAGGTAATGTCCAAACACTTTGAACAAGCATCACCCAATTTCACAAACTGCTTCCTTTTAGTTAAGTAACTCTTGATCCACTCTAATGCTTTTCCCCTGATGCCATACCGGTCTAGTTTCTTGAATAATATTTCATGGTTTATTGTGTCAAAAGCTTTTTTTAAGTCTATGAATATCCCAACTGTATACTGTTTTTGGTCTATTGAATTTGTAATTTCCTCAACTGAATCGATTAATGCCAGTGATGTTGCTCTGTTGGATCTAAATCCATATTGACTTTCAGTGAGTAATTTATGTTTATTTATGAAATTGTCCAGTCGGTTCTTGAAAAGTTTTTCTAGAATTTTAGAGAATTGAGATAGTAATGACACAGGTCTGTAGTTTGTGAATTGGTGTTTGTTCCCAGTTTTGTACAGAGGTATGACCTTTGCTATTTTCATTTTGTCTGGAAATGTACCCGTTTGAAATGATAGGTTAGAGATGTATGTTAATGGTTTCGAAATCCCCTCAATCACTCTTTTCACAACAGTCATATCAATATCATCACAGTCCTTAGATGTCTTATTTGCACATTTGGTAACAGTATTTATAATTTCTTTCTCATCCACTGCTGTGAGGAACATTGAACTTAGATTCCGGTCTATTAAACTGTCACTCTGCTCCTCAGATGTTACTGGATCTGGGATTTGTTCTGCTAGGTCAGGTCCAACACTAACAAAGAATTTATTAAAGCTGTTAACTATGTCATTCATGTCGTGCTTTTCAGTGTTATTGATAATAAAATACTTAGGATAACTTAATTGTTTAGAGCTATTTTTTATTACAGTGTTCAGTATGTTCCATATACCTTTAATGTTATTCTTGTTATCATCTAATATTTTATTATAGTATTCTTTCCTAGCTATTCTTATAATATTGGTTAACTTGTTTTTATATTTTTTATATTTATTTTCTGCCTCCTTGGTTCTCTGTCTCATACATTCTCTGTACAGTGTATTTTTCTTTTTGCAGGCATTCTGCAAACCCTTTGTGATCCAAGGATGATCAGCATATTTTAGTTTCCTATAAATTTTTTCTACAGGACAGTTTTTATCATATAGTATTTTAAATATTTTTAAGAATTCAACATATGCACTATTTATGTTATTGCTATTGTATACAATATCCCAGTTTTGTGCCATTAGGTCATTTTTGAATGCTGATATTGATACTTCTGTTCTCACTCTCCTGTATACAGTTTTATTGTCAGGTAGATTAGTCTTGTAGTCATTGTCATACACTGTAAAAACTGGCAGATGGTCACTGATGTCACTAATGAGTAACCCGCTTATTGTATTGTGAACAATGTCATTTGTGAATATATTATCTATCAGAGTTGCACAGTGGGTAGTTATCCTGCTGGGTCTGGTTATTTTTGGGTATAGGCTCATACTATATACTGTGTTAATAAAGTCATCAGTCATTTTGTGTTTATTTGGATTAAGGAGATCAATATTGAAGTCTCCACAGATGAAAATTGTTTTATGACTCTTATTTGTGAACATTTCCTCCATCCATTCATTGAACAGCTCAATATGTGAGCCCGGTGTCCTATATATGCAACTAATGATAACTGGTCTATTTTTTTCTTTGTACAGTTCAATTGATATGCATTCAAGCATGTTGTCCACAACCATTGACATACTTTCCAACACCTTGAAGTTAATGTTTCTGTCCACATATATTGCGACTCCTCCTCCACCTTTATTTTGTCGATCCATATGCACAAACTCAAAACCTTCCAATTCAAAGTCCACCCCTTTTTCTGCGTTAATCCATGTTTCAGAGATTGCAACGATGTTGAATGATTGTTTAAACTGATTCAGGTAATCCTTGATACTTGCAAAATTTGCATACAGACTCCTGCTATTAATGTGTAGAATTGATAGCTTCCCATCCTTATTGATTTGGTTATATTGTTCATCAGTGTAATAGCAGCAGTTATTATTGATGGCGTTGAAGAGGTAGTTGTCCGGGTCTATGTCATGTTCCATATCCAATAAATTGTGTTCCGTATATTGAAATGTTTGTAGTTCAGGGTTATCATGATCATTGATCATCTGTGTTGTGTTACTGTTGTCTCCAGGACTAAATGAGTGAGCTTTTTCAGTGTGCATCATGTTTATGCGTTTGTTACCTTACAGTCCAGTCCCATGTTGATCATTGGTATTTGTCCAGGTCGTTGATACTTTTAACCATCAGTACTTTTGCCTCTTCCGGTGTTCCGTTTAGTTTAATGAATATCTTGCAATTTGTGGTCCAGGTATGTTGAATTTTTTTCTGTTTCTTCAAGTAGCGTGCTTGTTTGGCGATATCTGCGTGGTAATATTGATTAAATTACGACAATAAAGCCATAAATATTGAATTAATGACGAGAATAAAGTCGTAAATATTGAATTAATGATGAGAATAAAGTCGTACATATTGAATTAATTACGGGTTTTCCACCTAAATGTTAGGAAACTGTCGCCCCAGGTTGAATTTGCCGGTCATTGAAGGGCTTCACTGCTCGGCTTCCGGCTGAGCTATTACATATGTCTGCTTGTAAAGCTGCATCTCTCGGTTTCATTAAAACAGAATTACATCGCTATCATTTTCCGTTCCGGAGAAAGACGGAAAGAGTCCAGCAATACCCGACTTTTGAAACAACATGTAACACACGTTAACCTGTAGGCTGCCTTAAACCTGGGTTTGATGATCACAACCGTAGAATACACGTTTAACGTGTAGCCTATAGTGTAGCCGTCATTAATTCAATATGTACGACTTTATTCTCGTCATTAATTCAATATGTACGACTTTATTCTCCTCATTAATTCAATATGTACGACTTTATTCTCATCATTAATTCAATATGTACGACTTTATTCTCGTCATTAATTCAATATGTACGACTTTATTCTCGTCATTAATTCAATATGTACCACTTTATTCTCATCATTAATTCAATATGTACGACTTTATTCTCGTCATTAATTCAATATGTACCACTTTATTCTCATCATTAATTCAATATGTACGACTGTATTCTCGTCATTAATTCAATATGTACGACTTTATTCTCGTAATTAATTCAATATGTACGACTTTATTCTCGTCATTAATTCAATATGTACTACTTTATTCTCGTCATTAATTCAATATGTACGACTTTATTCTCGTAATTTAATGAAAAATGTCTTAATGTGGCCTTAATACTCCGTCGTAGTTATAAATGTTAATAATCTTGTTACAGTATTTTCTGAGCTATAATGTAGTTTGTGTTTAGTTTCCAAGGTTTTGACATCATGTGACTTGTTTTCCGTCTCTCGATTGGTTCTTCTATGAAGACACGACAGTTGAGAAGCCCAAAGTGAGCGTCTACCCAGCGACGGGAGCTGATTTAAAGGGCCGGCGTTCCCTGCTGTGTGTAGCCAGAGACATGGTCCCTGAGGTGGTCCGGGTCTCCTGGGGGAGGAAGGGGGGCGGAGGGACGGAGAATGAGGGGGAGCAGCTGGAGCTCAGAGGACTGCCATACGCTGCCAGCATCCTGGTTATTGATCAGCAAGAAACCCTCAGAGATCAATACATCTGTAGAGTTGAGCATGAGAGCGGTCTGCAGGAGGTGGAGATCCCAGGTAATGAAGAGCTACAAACCTTCACATTCACCTTGTTGTCTATTACTGACCCACACTGGCTATCACCTGGAACATGTTGTCTATTACTGACCCACACTGGCTATCACCTGGAACATGTTGTCTATTACTGACCCACACTGGCTATCACCTGGAGCATGTTGTCTATTACTGACCCACACTGGCTATCACCTGAAGCATGTTGTCTATTACTAACCCACACTGGCTATCACCTGGAGCATGTTGTCCATTACTGACCCACACTGGCTATCACCTGGAGCATGTTGTCTATTACTGACCCACACTGGCTATCACCTGGAGCATGTTGTCTATTACTGACCCACACTGGCTATCACCTGGAACAGGTTGTCTATTACTGACCCACACTGGCTATCACCTGGAACAGGTTGTCTATTACTGACCCACACTGGCTATCACCTGGAACATGTTGTCTATTACTAACCCACACTGGCTATCACCTGGAGCATGTTGTCTATTACTGACCCACACTGGCTATCACCTGGAACATGTTGCCTATTACTAACCCACACTGGCTATCACCTGGAACATGTTGTCTATTACTGACCCACACCGGCTATCACCTGGAGTATGTTGTCTATTACTAACCCACACTGGCTATCACCTGGAGCATGTTGTCTATTACTGACCCACACTGGCTATCAACTGGAGCATGTTGTCTATTACTGACCCACACTGGCTATCACCTGGAACATGTTGTCTATTACTGACCCACACTGGCTATCACCTGGAACATGTTGTCTATTACTGACCCACACTGGCTATCACCTGGAACATGTTGTCTATTACTAACCCACACTGGCTATCACCTCCAACAGAGGTTGCCGTAGCAACAGAAGGCCCCGGAACGACAGCGGTTAACGTAACGACAGAAGGCCCCGGAACGACAGAGGTTACCGTAGCGACGGCAGGTACTACTGAGTCCTGGCATCCAGGTAGACCCAGAGCAGGTCTTCCAGATGAAGCGCATCATAAGATCACCTGTTCTCACTTTGAGCTGTTGTGGAAATCCCAAGTGGCTTCTGGATTAGCAGTGTGGTATTTTATCAAGGAGAAATTAATATATGTATATAGTTTACTGTGTAAACCAGTGTAAACCATTATAAACCAGTATGAACCAGTATGGTGTGTGTGTATAAGCCATTATAAACCAGTATAGACCAGTACCAGTATGGTGCGTATAACCTGTATAGACCAATGTAGTGTAAGGAGTCTGTCCTCTGGCTCATCTGTGGTTCCAAGCCAGTATAAACCAGTATAGATCAGTATAAACCAGTATGGCATGTACAAACCAGTATAGACCACTATGGAGCGTTTAAACCAGTATGGACCAGTATAGACCACTATGGAGTGTTTAAACCAGTATGGACCAGTATAGACCACTATGGTGTGTATAAACCAGTATAGACCACTATGGAGCATTTAAACCAGTATGGACCAGTATAGACCGCTATGGTGTGTATAAACCAGTGTAGACCGGTATAAACCAGTATAATCCAGTATAGGCCGCTATGCTGCATTTAAACCAGTATGGACCTGTATAGACCACTATGGAGCGTTGAAACCAGTATAGACCGGTATAAACCAAAACCACTATAATCCAGTATAGGCCGCTATGCTGCATATAAACCAGTATAGGCCGCTATGGTGTGTATAAACCAGTATAGACCGCTATGGTGTGTATAAACCAGTATAGACCACTATGGTGTGTATAAACCAGTATAGACCACTATGGAGTGTATAAACCAGTATAGACCACTATGGAGCGTTTAAACCAGTATGGACCAGTATAGACCACTATGGAGCGGTTAAACCAGTATGGACCAGTATGGAGCGTTTAAACCAGTATGGACCAGTATAGACCGCTATGGTGTGTATAAACCAGTGTAGACTGGTATAAACCAGTATAATCCAGTATACCACTATGCTGCGTATAAACCAGTATAATCCAGTATAGGCCGCTATGCTGCGTATAAACCAGTATAAACCAGTATGGTCTGTGGGGGGTCCCTGCAGGGTCCTTCCAGGAGCTGTCCAGAGCCAGGCTGGCGTCTGTGCTCTACACAGTGATGGTGGTGAAGAGCGTACTCTGCTGCTGTGGTCTGGCTCTCCTGCTCCTCCACATCAACAAGACCAGCGAGACGCCCAGCCGGCCCACACAGCACCAGCACCACCACAGCCCTGGGCTGACCGTCCTGTCCCCCAGAACCAGGCGCCTGCTGCTGGACTGACCAGACCACCCACCTTGTACCACCTCACATTGGACTTCATCATGTCGCCATTTCTATTCGCCATTTTAGTCCTTTCAGTGTTTTCCCACCATTGGTCGTCCAGACAACTGCATGAGTGTTTGTTGGTTTTGTGTTGTTTGTGGGTGTGGTCTGTGGACCGTAAACACACCTACTGCTAATGAATTAAAATCTCACATGGAACATCAGCTGTCTGTTTAATGGGTCGTTGTATTCCTAGTGGGAATTATGTTCTTTATTGAGACTATTTTCTTAATGTTGGATCAGTCCGCTATGGGCTCATGTGCCTCTAACATGTGTGGTGAACAGCTATTTATAGACCAACGCTAAAGGATTATATGATAGGTGAACAATAAGAGGACATTTTATGTGTCGGCCCGATTCATTTTGTTTAACGACAACGACTCTGAACCAAACCATCAGATGAATATCAACTCAAATGATATTTGTGTACTTCAGACCACATGGTTATTTCATTTGAACTTTTAGATTGTACCAAACTTTCAGTAAATTATAATGTGGAGTTGTGAAACAGTTCATGATTAACTACACAGTTAAGGTGTTTGCACACTAATGCTGCGTTCATCTCCAACTCGGAGGAAACTCCGACTTCCTACAAGGAAAAGTCCAACAAAACGGAGCGTCGGCTCAGAGTTCATAGTCGGAAACTCAGGTACGATTTCTAACCCATTCAGCCCGACGTCATTTGACGTCTTTTCCACACGACCGCCCACATCGTAAACGGTGAGAAGAGACGTTTTAAAAGATTGGATGAATTGAAAACACATTTCTGCTTTCAGACCAATCAGCGCAGCGATACAGTCGTTGGTTAAACCCATAGCATTAAACCTTTACGTTGTTATCAGCTGTTTCTACACGACATAGCGCAACACGAAGTTTAGCGTGCGCATCATCCGTGTTTATCCCACTTTGCAGCTCCAACGCACAGCGGCCGGATGTGACGCGTGTCGTACTTCCGACTTCCCGCCTCCGACCGGAAACTAACGCACACGTTCATATCTGTGGCCTCTGAACACCAAACTGTCGTACTGCGATGATCACCACAAGTCGGAGCGTCAACACAACGGATCCGAAAAATAGGACTTTACTGTTGAACTGCTTCACAACTCTTCATTATCATGTATTCAAAAGTACAATTAAACACACCAGCGCAGATTAACTCTTATTTCACTCTCACTTCCAAGAGGAACATGAGATGCGTGGTGTTGAGCTCGTCTGTGTGATGTAAGGTAATGAGGAACCCCAAAACTATGTGAAGATACGATTGGTTAACTGTAGTGTTTCATTTGGAATCCATTCTGGAGCCGACGCTACAGGAAGTGCAGCTGACCACTTCCTGCGTGCCGGGTCGTACTGCCAGGTTAGGGTGCTTGTGACTACATCTGGGACGTGGACGTGTTTATGCCCTAACCCCGAAAATGTTGGCTGTTGTGATGAACAGTAAACATAATGAACATCCTGAGCTCACTGTGTGTGTGTGTGTGTGTGAACATGTCATCTCTTGTTGATGACAGCTCTAGGAATGTGTGTGGTGCGCCCCCTGGTGGCCACCTGGCGGTTTGCTTTTCCAACATACAGAGTATTGACTTCCAGATGTCATTGCCAGACGGCTGCTGTCAAACTCTGTCCTGTTGACCAAACTGTGCGCTGGTCTCAACTGTTCCAACATGGCGGACTAGTTTCCCTGCAGACGCTATCGGTTTCACTACCTGTTGTGGCGTGAGATGGATGCAGCTCGTTGTAAAGGACAGTGAGCTGCAGGGAGAGACATTATCCCCTTTTACAGTCTGTTCAAGGCGGGAATGTTGCGCCGCTCCGCCGCCTCGCCGTCTGTATAAAACGTACAAACACAGAATGGGGGGGGGGGGGGGGGGGGGCGTTGTTGTTCACCTTTAAGGCGGCAGCGGAGGTCCTAACAGCCGAATCGCCGTCTGTGTAAAACGGGTGAAGCGGCGTGGCGGGACAGCTTGGCTGCCATTGGTAATATCTGTGATATTATTAGCAGTTATTAAGTATTATCATCGCTACAGTTACTGCTGCTGCTGCTCACTGTCCCCATCACTGCTGCTGTCTTCTTCTTCTTCTTCTTCTTCTTCTTCTTCTTCTTCTTCTTCTTCTTCTTCTTCTTCTTCTTCATGTTCATTAGTGTATTGGTTCTGTGTAAGAAAGCCTCTAGTGATGACCTCATCACTGCAGGGTTAAACAGTCTCCTCTAGTGATGACCTCATCACTGCAGGGTTAAACAGTCTCCTCTAGTGATGACCTCATCACTGCAGGGTTAAACGGTCTCCTCTAGTGATGACCTCATCACTGCAGGGTTAAACAGTCTCCTCTAGTGATGACCTCATCACTGCAGGGTTAAACAGTCTCCTCTAGTGATGACCTCATCACTGCAGGGTTAAACAGTCAATATAACAACAAACACATATATAATTAAAATGTATTCTTATTGGGCGGCGATTCACTCTCAGAATACTGCAATACAACTCGCATTGGGTCTGACTACTACCTGGAAAACAATCAGTACTTGAAGCGGTCCCCAGCAGTGACTGTATTTCTGCATGCCTCTCTTATGTCGTCCTTTAAGGGATGGATCAGCCTACCAGTTGGTACAGTCCACTAGGTAGGCTGGTGGGTTGACATGTAGTAGGGTGTGGTGCCACCTGGTGGTCAGAAAGGGGCGATCCTGTCGTCCTGTAATTCACTCTCCACCCAGCAGGGGGCAGCATCATCCTCACAACTACTGGTGCGGCTGCTCATGCAGTCGTTTATGACATTGTAATAAAGGTCTCATTAAATCGTTTTTTCGTTAATTTTGCAGTGGTCTCCAGTATTAATGAATGCCCTGTGAGCCGGTTTTGGTGAAAACAATGCTCTGGTGCGCCTGTTTCAGGCTGTTCTAGTTTGGAGGAGGAGGTGGGAACGAGAGGTTTTCGGCTCTTACTCATGAATAGAGCGTAACAGTGACCGCCCCTTTTTAACAGCTCCGGTGCCGGAAGTAAATTTCCCATGCATTTATCTCGTCCACTTTTCGTATAATCCTTATAAAAAGAGTATTAAGACTTGAACCAAGCCAATCGTTCGTTATGGTAGTCGTGACCATATTATGTTTGATTCGGGATGAGTAGTTCCTCACTCGGTCAACAAAATAAAGTACCTTTGGCTTTTCTTCCGTTTTCCAAATTCTTTTTATGCCCGAATCAAACATAATATGGTCACGACTACCATAACGAACGATCGGCTTGGTTAAAGGCTTAATACTCTTTTTATAAGGATTATACGAAAAGTGGACGAGATAAATGCATGGGAAATTTACTTCCGGCACCGGAGCTGTTAAAAAGGGGCGGTCACTGTTACGCTCTATACTCATGACATTTAAATTACTTGCCTCTGATTGGCTAACAGCACTGTCCGTCACAGTGATGTTAGCCAATCAGAGGCCAGTGATCCTCTAGTGCGTTGTCACCACTTTACCTGGCTCAGTTCTGTCAGCTTTACCGCTACGAACTGATGACCACAATGTCTTCGGAGATATTGTGTGTGTGGACGTGGAGAATGTGAACATGCTGTTTGGTAACAGAAACCTCAGGTGGAAAAGTGTATTGTTTTACTTACAGACAGTGAGCTGGCGGTCGGTCGTCGCGACGGTACAGAATCAGGTTTTAGGGACTTCCCATACCCGTATGAATTAATGAGACGTCACGTAGCGCCCCGCAAGAAGAAAATCATTCATTCAAGCCATGTACTGTTTTCTCCATCGCTCTGCCCTGTCACGTGATATGGAGGGGTTTGTTTACTAGTTCTGCCATCGGAGAACGCTTCGTCTGTTGCCACCCGGAAGAACGTATATTGTTGTTGTGACGTCATGGTGGTTTGTCGTGTACTGTTTTCCTGAGGGCGGTCTCAAGCCAAGGTAGGCGAGCTCATGAATATTCATACACATTCATACGTCACACTGTTGGGCTGTTTCTCACTTCCTCGTCTCTGACTTCCTCGTCCGTCTATGTTCTTACATTGGCTATGCATGCGATGGGGCAGAAGAACGGTTTCCACGTGCAGCATATGCAACTAGGAGTGACCTCATATCCCAAAAGGAGCAAGTAAAAACGGTTTACCGGTGAAGTCCACCTAACAGCTAGCACTTAGTTTATCTATATGTCTCTGTGTTGTGAGAGGACACCTCTGTGTTCTTCTCCCAGCGCAGAAGCATTCTTCATGTAAAGGATGAGTGAATACGATGAACAAAAGAAATAAGGAGAACAACCTGTAAATGTATAACAGAAAATACACGACACTCCGCTCCAGAACCAGGAGGGAGCGCTTGGCTGCGGTGTCATGGCGTCTCTTCTGGGAACCATCTCACTTCTTCATCTTGGTTGAGAGCTGCACATGCGCAGTACCGATCGGCAGGAAGACTTCATAAGTTAATTGAGAAGATATGAGTTGTTTTTCAGTTTGCATGTTAATGTTTAATGTACACATTAAAGAAGAAGAAAGAAGAAGACCATGTTGGAGCCGTTATTGTGAAGCTACTACGTTTTGCGCTGTGGACCAACGTAGCTATTCCACGTTTTGACGTGAGACTGGGTTGTCATGGGAGTCCTGCTACAGTGGATCAGTAGCAGGTGCAACCACAGTGTCTGATGAACCATGAAGAACCACAATCCATCTGATAGACATTGTGGTGGGATCACCACTTCCCTCCTCTTTGAGGAATAGGGAGATCATCGTCTTCAGGTTTATGTAAAGGCTCCTCTACACTTTCTATCACTGTGTTAAGAAGAGCACAGTAGTAGAGAGCTGTGTCTGCCAGGGTTAGCTGTGTTATGGTGAGTTCAGTCGATGTTGTGGATGTTGTGGACTGATAACGAGTGTCAGGAATATTCTCTTCATCACTACTTGATCTTGCTCCTTTATATAGTATAAACTGAGGAGCCTGGTTAGGACGATGTCTGTACCAGAAAAGGTAAACATCTTCTTCACTTGTATCATAGGAGCATCTGAGTGTGACAGATTGTCCCTCTTTTCCACTGACTTCCTGTTCATCAGGAGAGATGGAGTCCCCAGCTATCAGCCCTGGAAAAAGTCCACATAATGGACGTGTTAGATTAACATGGACCATAAAGGACGCAGCAGAATAAGATGTGAAAAACACCCAATAATCAATAATAATACAATGTTTGATAATGAAGTCATATTTGTAGTGTGAAGCATGAGGTCTTTATCTCACCAGATAGAAGTGCAGCAATCATAATCCACAGCCAGGTTTCCATCTCTACAGCAGGTTTACAGCAACAGGAGAAACTATCTGGTGTTCAACTCAAGTATGAGACTTATTGTCTTCATGGCACCAGCTGTTAAAGACACAATGACCAAACATGTTGATGAAGTAGTTCAACACCTGCTTGATAATACTGACCTCTAGTGGTGGATAAGAGATCTCACCTTCACAATCACTTCAGGAAGAGGAACTGTTGAAAATAGATTGGTTATTCATTTCATGAGCCATACTACATACATTATTACAATTAGCTATTTAAATATTATGGCAAGACAATCAATAGCAGAAATGTTTAATTTTTTGAATTGGATTAAAGTGTATCATTAATTAGAACCGCACTGTTGTGATGAGTTGATGTGTTTAGTCAGTAATGTCTGTCTCCTGGTCTCAGGGGAGAGGGAAGTGTGTTTTGTGCTCAGCAGGTTTTTGTACAGGGAGTCTGTGTTTCCTGTCACTGTGGGCCTCAGACCACAGTAGTACAGAGCAGAGTCAGACAGCTGCAGGTTCTGGATCCTCTCACTCTCCTCTCTGGATCCATTCACTGAGCGAAGGGCGACACCTATACACACACACACACACACACACACACACACACACACACACACACACACACACACACACACACACACACACACACACACACACACACACACACACACACACACACACACACCTCATACACCTGTACACACACCTGCGCACACACACTCCTGTGCCGTTCACAGGCCTCCAGGTCAACCCGGGCTTCAGCTCCTCTGCAGGGGTCCTGGGAGCCTTCCTCCAGACCCCGGGTCCCCAGGCCTCTTCATCCTCCTCCTCCTCCTCCTCTTCCTCCTCTTCCTCCTCCTCCTCCCAGGTCCTGGGAGGGAAGCAGTCCCACATCCCCTACAGCCAGCAGAGGCCCTCGGGTCCCGGGGGTCCGGCTCCCGGGGGTCCGGCTCCCGGGGGTCCGGCTCCCGGGCCGGGGAGCCAGGGCCAGCAGTCCCCCAGCAAGCCGGTCCAGATGGGAAAGAGCCCCCCACACATCCCTGGCCTGCAGCAGGTTTGGCTCTTCTCACCCCCTTTGTCTTGTTGTTGTTGTTGTTGTTGTTGTTGTTGTTCCTAAACACACCTGAACACCCCTACAGACTTTTTATCCAAATGGAAACCTTTTATGTAACTTGATGTTCTCGGCCATTTTGTGGCAAACCAAAGCTGGCGCTCTAAAGCCAGGTGTGACGCAATCTGACATCAGATGTGCAGTGGACAGCAGCGTAACCTGGAGGTCGCAGGTTCAATTCCCACTTGTGCCTTAATTTCATGTTGTTCTTAAGCCTGCAGACCTCTGACTTTCCAGCTGTCTCACTGCCTTGCCGTCTGTCTGCCTCTTGCATCCTCCCCCTTACTCCTCCCCCCCCCCCCCCCCCCCCCCCCCCGTGTGTGTGTGTGTGTGTGTGTGTGTGTGTGTGTGTGTGTGTATGTGTGTGTGTCTGTGTGTCTCCCAGCAGGACAATAGGGCTCGGTCCTCCTGCCAGAGCTGGTCAAATCTCTGGCCGACTTGGAGGCCACCCTGGACCGGTGGGTTTTGGAAGTGGGTTCTGGACTGCGGAAGTGGCGCTGCTGGCGTTGCCGTGGTAACGAGGAAAAGTGGCGGGAAGGGCCCGGCTGGTGGGTTAGCATAGTTCTGTGTAGCCTGTCTCCACTTTCACACCTGTTGGGATCTGCCCTTAATAAACGTTGATCATGTTCTCCCTTTCAAAGTGTGTGGCATTGTTTCATTTATTATTGGATCAAATATTTAGTGTATATACAGTATATACAGTATATATATATATATATATATATATATATATATATACAGTATATACACTCACCGGCCACTTTATTAGGTACACCTGTCCAACTGCTCGTTAACGCAAATTTCTAATCAGCCAATCACATGGCAGCAACTCAATGCATTTAGGCATGTAGACATGGTCAGGACGATCTGCTGCAGTTCAAACCGAGCATCAGAATGGGGAAGAAAGGTGATTTAAGTGACTTTGAACGTGGCATGGTTGTTGGTGCCAGACGGGCTGGTCTGAGTATTTCAGAGACTGCTGATCTACTGGGATTTTCACGCACAACCATCTCTAGGGTTTACAGAGAATGGTCCGAAAAAGAGAAAATATCCAGTGAGCGGCAGTTCTGTGGGCGCAAATGCCTTGTTGATGCTAGAGGTCAGAGGAGAATGGCCAGACTGGTTCGAGCTGATAGAAAGGCAACTGTAACTCAAATAACCACTCGTTACAACAGAGGTATGCAGAAGAGCATCTCTGAACGCACAACACGTCGAACCTTGAGGCGGATGGGCTACAGCAGCAGAAGACCACACCGGGTGCCACTTGTGGTATATGTGGTATAGTGCAATGTATCTTCTATCCAGTAGGGGCGCTATATCACTGTGTAATGATTGATGGATGAGGGGATGAAGAAGTCAGACCAGTAAAGACGAATGAATGTAATGAACGATCTCCCGTGTCTTAATTACAATCTACTTGCATTCTTTACATACACAACATATTGGCGACGAGGATGGCTTTTATTGGAATCTCGCAACCTCCTGCTTTACTGGACACTCCCGGTGAGCCCACAATGCTGTATACAACGTGGATACAAATGTTTGAAAATTATCTCCTCGCTTTAACTGCTAACGACATGCCGGACAAGCGTAAGCGAGCATTACTGCTTCATTGTTTGGGTACAGAAGGCCAGCGCATTTTTCTTTCACTCCCTGATGTCGGTACCTCTTACAAGTCTGCATGCGATGCCCTAAAAGCCTTTTTTGTGCCGAGAGTGAATGTTGTTGCAGAGAGGAATAAATTTCGTCGACGTGCGCAGAGGCAAGGTGAATCAATTGTTCAATACATCGCTGCATTGAGGGACTTGCTAGTGAACTGTGACTTTGGCTTGCTGGCTGATGACATGATAAGGGACCAGCTTATTGAGAAAACGTCCTCCTCACGTATTAGAGAACGTCTACTTTTGGAAGCAGACCTTACACTGCAGAAAGCGATCACGCTTGCGTCCCACATTGAAACGGCAGTGGCTGACGCAAAAGCTATTGCCTCAGTATCCAAGGCTACAGTCCAACTTGTACAACCACGAGGTGGCGGTGCATACCAACGGCAGACCGAAGTAAATTCACATGCAACACGACCGCAAACAATAAGTGACCCCCAGCGCACTTCTCAACAAAAAGCTTGTTACCGTTGTGGATCCACTTCACATCTAGCCAATAATCAAAAATGTGCTGCTAAAAATTCCAAATGCAACCAATGTGGAAAAATAGGGCATTTTGCCAAAGTTTGCCGTAGCACAGTTCCTACACAGACTGTGCAAGAAGTTGCTGTGCCTGATCTTACAGTCTTACACATTACTCCCACATCAGCAGTTTCACAAATACATCGCCTTACTTGCACGGTTTCTCTTCATGACAAAGAAGGACAGTCACTTACCACAGATTTGCTTGTGGACACGGGTTCAGCAGTGTCCATTCTACCAGAGAGTGTCTATCTCCAGACGTTCATGCATGTGCCTCTTACAAAACCTACTGTGCGCCTGGTAACCTACATGAAGAAACCGATTCCTGTCCTAGGATGCCTTCACCTTAGTGTTACATACTGCAACCAGAGCACGCAAACACACTTCTATGTTGTTCGCGATGGGACATCTTTGCTTGGGATGGATCTTTTCACTGCACTCCGGCTCCATGTTCAGGATGGGCAGATTACAACACCTTCTTCAACCACAGTGAGTCAAACTATCAACACTACCAGGGTGTTAGGCCTTGCTACTGGATTTACCCACAGAGTTAAAGTACGTTCGAATGTGCCTCCAGTCCAGCAGAAACTACGTAGACTGCCTTTTGCTGTGCGTGACGCTGTCTCAGAGGAGCTCAAAAGATTGGAAGCTGACGGCATCATAGAGAGAGTTGACTCGTCTGCCTGGGTGTCGCCTTTGGTGGTTGTGACAAAGAAGACTGGTGGTATTCGTCTTTGTGTGGATCTACGTGAACCAAATAGAGCCGTGGTGATAGACAGTCACCCTCTGCCACACATTGAGGAAGTTTTTACTGAGCTCCGTGGTGCTACTATGTTTTCCACAATTGACTTACAGAATGCCTACCACCAAGTGCAGTTGCATCCAAGCAGCAGGGATCTTACAGCGTTTATAACGCAGGATGGTCTTTTTCGTTTTACAAGGGTGCCTTATGGGTTAGCCTCAGCACCTAGTGCCTTCCAGCGGATGATGTCCCAGATCCTAGCAGATCAAAATGGTGTGCAGTGTTACCTTGACGACATTATAGTTCATGGGGAGACACCTGCAGTTCATGACACTAGACTAAACGCCGTCCTTCATTGCCTGCAAGAGAGTGGTTTGACGCTGAATACCACAAAATGCCACTTCAGGAAGACTGAGTTGTCCTTTCTTGGGCAACTCATCTCTGCCTCTGGCCTACAGCCAGATCATGGTCATGTCCAAGCAGTAGCTCAAGCTCCTCCTCCGCACGATGCTCAGTCTCTACGCTCCTTTCTAGGCCTGAAGTTCATTCCAAACTATGCCACGCTTGTGGAACCTCTCCGTGCTTTACTTCGTAAGTCCACCAGTTTCCATTGGCCTGATGAGGCCCAAGAAAACTTCTGCAAAGTCAAAGACATTATAGTTACAAGTCCTGCTCTTGCCTTGTTTGACCCTTCCCTGCCAACAGTCGTCACAACTGATGCATCAGATTATGGCATTGGCGCTGTGCTGACACAGAGTAAGGGCAATGCAGAACTGACAGTTGCGTTTGCCTCTCGTACACTTACCATGTGTGAACGCAAGTATTCCACAATTGAAAAAGAGGCCTTAGCATGCGTCTGGGCAGCTGAAAAGTGGCGTACCTATCTGTGGGGCCGCCATTTCACTTTAAGAACTGACCACAGCCCTCTGACTACGTTACTCACTACCAAAGGCCTTGGACGTGCCGGCATGAGAATAGCCAGATGGTCCGCTCGACTGTTGTGTTTTAACTACAGCATCGAATACAAACCAGGTCGAGAGAATGTCACAGCGGATTGTTTATCACGCCTGCCTCTTCCCATCACGGATGCTGATCAAGAGCCTGACTTGGAGATGGTGGCTGTCGTGTCAGCTGACTTTGCAGCAGTCACTTCTGGAGAGCTCTCAGGAGCCTGTGATACCTGTCCTGTGCTTCGGAAAGTGAGGGACTACATTTCCAAGGGATGGCCTCGAAGTGCAAAAGGCCTGGACCCTCTCATCTTGCCATACTTTCATGTTCAGAATGAATTGGCTGTGCAGGATAGCTTCATCATACGTGGCACTCATCGTGTGGTAGTACCTCAGGATCTGCAGTCTAAGATCATCCAGCTTGCTCATGCTACACATCCAGGGATTGTCCGCACTAAACAAAGATTGAGAGACTTGTACTGGTGGCCTGGTGTGGATTCACATGTTGAGTCTGCCATTAAGTCATGCGCCACCTGCCTGCAACATGACAAAACTGCAACCACCCGTGCTGCTCCACTACAGCCTGTGCCTACCCCAACTACAGCCTGGGAAAAGGTAGCCGTAGACATTGTAGGGCCTATGCACGCTGCACCCCTTGACTGCCGCTTTGCAATCACCCTCATCGACTACTACAGCCGTTGGCCTGAAATTGCTTTCTGCTCAGGTGTTACCTCAGGCTCTGTCATAAACTTTCTTGCCACTGTGTTTAGTAGGGAAGGAAACCCACTTGAACTGGTCACTGACAATGGCCCTCAGTTTGTTTCGGCTGAGTTTGAGTCTTTCCTTGCTGACAGGAATATTAAGCACTGCCGCAGCTCTGTGTATTACCCACAAGCAAATGGGGAAATAGAGCGCTTCAACAGGGTATTCAAAGATTGCTTGCAAACAGCTAACATTGAAGGCAGGCCCCTCAAAGCCTTTGTGACAGAGTTTTTGCACACTTACAGAGCCACACCCCATGCCGTGACCTCAGTGTCTCCTGCTGAACTGCTACATGGTAGACCACTCCATACCAAGCTACATATCCGAGGTCTACACTCCACGTTGCCCTGCACTGAACAAACAAACCTGCAAGAGCACATCAGGAAGAAACAGGAGAAGACAAAACAGTACACAGACCAACGGCGTAGCGCAAGACCACCCAATTTCCAGATTGGGTCTTCTGTCCGTATCCGCAAGCCTGGGATTACTGCGAAAGGACAGTCAAAGTTTACCCAACCTCTACAGGTGGTGGCCCAGAAAGGTCCTGCCACTTACCTGCTCTCTGATGGAAAAGTGTGGAACGCCATCCACCTTGCGCCCTCATCCTCCACCAGTTCAACTGCCCCAGCGTCACAGTCTGATGCTTGTTTGCTGCCAAGCACACCTGAACCACCTGAAACTGTCCACTCCCCCCCTCCCTCTCCAAGAGTGCCGAGGGCACGACACACTCCTGTGTGGTTTGAGGATTATGTGACTTAAAAAAAAAAAAAAAAAACGTGATGTGATGTGCAATTCTGTATATGTAAAGTTATTTACTCGTTTGCTTATTGTCATATGGTTGGGATTCTGACATAACAATTTAACCTACCTAGCTATGCTTACATTACTCACTGTTCCTTACTGGAACTTACATTTATTTGTATTTACATACTTACTTGGTGAGTTTATGTTTTGCTGTTTTTTGAACATAAAAGAAAGGAAATGTTTATTTCATTTATTCAGGTTAGTCTAACTGTTCTTTGAACTGTTCATTAAGTACTGGTGTTCTTCTGCTACAGTACTGAGTTTAAAAAAAAAGTCTTACAAGAGAGGAATATGTGGTATATGTGGTATAGTGCAATGTATCTTCTATCCAGTAGGGGCGCTATATCACTGTGTAATGATTGATGGATGAGGGGATGAAGAAGTCAGACCAGTAAAGACGAATGAATGTAATGAACGATCTCCCGTGTCTTAATTACAATCTACTTGCATTCTTTACATACACAACACCACTCCTGTCAGCTAAGAACAGGAAACTGAGGCTACAATTCGCACAGGCTCACCAAAATTGGACAATCGAAGATTGGAAAAACGTTGCCTGGTCTGATGAGTCTCGATTTCTGCTGCGACATTCGGATGGTAGGGTCAGAATTTGGCGTCAACAACATGAAAGCATGGATCCATCCTGCCTTGTATCAACGGTTCAGGCTGGTGGTGGTGGTGTAATGGTGTGGGGGATATTTTCCTGGCACACTTTGGGCTTATTAGTACCAATTGAGCATCGTGTCACAGACTACCTGAGTATTGTTGCTGACCATGTCCATCCCTTTATGACCACAGTGTACCCATCTTCTGATGGCTACTTCCAGCAGGATAACGCGCCATGTCATAAAGCGCGAATCATCTCAGACTGGTTTCTTGAACATGACAATGAGTTCACTGTACTCAAATGGCCTCCACAGTCACCAGATCTCAATCCAATATATATATATATATATATATATATATATATATATATATATATATATATATATATATATATATTGTTTTCTGTGTTTGATGCTGCTTTCCGTAAAAAAGTTACCATGGTAACCATACAAAATGAAACAGCTGGGTTTAAAAATATTCATGAGTGTGTGTGTGAGAGAGAGAGAGAGAGAGAGAGAGAGAGAGAGAGAGAGAGAGAGAGAGTGAGTGTGTGTGTCTGTGTGTGTGTCTGTGTGTGTGTCTGTGTGTGTGTGTGTGTGTGTGTGCAGGGGCGGAGCCAGGGGGGGGCCCCCCCAGGTGCCCCCCCTGTCGCGGCACCGCACTCTGACCGCACGCCCCCCCCCCCCCTGTCAACAATCGCGCAGCACCTCCCCCCCCCCCGGTCAACAATCGCGCAGCATTGAAAAGTCATTGTTATATACTGGCCCCCCTGAATTAGCTTTGAGCCCCCCCTGGCCCCCCCAAGTAAAAAAGTCTGGCTACGCCCCTGTGTGTGTGTGTGTGTGTGTGTGTAAGTTGATGTGGTTTGGTGGTGGTTTGGTTTGCCACCACAGACTCTGTTCATCTATCTCATCCATCTCACTCATTGAAATGCTGTTGTGTTGTTTTTGTCAGGGAGTATTTCACTGTGGGGCTACGTGGTACACACCGATACAAGGCTGTCACCACCCTGTACAGAAACTGAGTCTTTCTATGGTTTACCATTTACCTCCACTGGACTCAAGTCACATTAGGCTCCTCAGGCTACTTGCTATAATTAAGCAGGCTGTAACAAACACGATTTATTCATCATCGAGGATTAAGGACTCTTCATCCACAGAAGCAAACTGTTATTTTATTCAATCAACAAACTGATTGTATGGCTTGTAAAACATTAATTAAAAATACACTGATAAAAACCTGCTCAGTGCTTCGTGGGATAAGAAGTTCCCAAAGCTGTCCAGGACCAACCAGCCTATTCATTATGTGAGGATAATGTACAGCCAGCCGGTTATTCTTTTATTTATCAATAATGACCGCTTCCCTGTACATCATCCCGCTTATTACACGGCTGCTTACTAAAGAAATAAATGATTTGACACAAGATATAACAAAAAAGATTTTATTGATTTAAAAATGATTTTATTGCTTCCGCTGTTATATTCTACGGTTGGAAATAGCGTCCATAGCCGTAGAGTGACGTAATTGACCAATCAGAATCGAGTATCCAATAAAGCCGTGTCATAAAATCTGCTAATTATCAATAAGTTATACAACCCTTGCAAACATTAGGCCTACATAAAAACAATTAGGCCGCCGTAGCGTAGGCTACTTGTTGCGTAATCTATTGCTTTCCACTAAATAGTTATAGTTATAGTTTAACGTGTACGGCTCGTATGATATCATGAAAAGGTTATGCACAATTGTTTGTGCATAATCCTACGAATGTCCAACCAATCAGTGCGCCTGCGCACGCCCCTGCAGCGCACAAAACATTACAGACACAGATTTTATTCTCAGTGGCAAATGCAATATTTTAAGAAAGTCGCGACACAGAGAAATGTGCATTTTATTTTCCTAATCTTCGCTCAGTGAATGTAAAGGATCTTTAGTTTCTTAGTTATTACAAAGATTATGAGATTCACTACGGACACCCGGAAGTATTCTTTTCATTAATAGGGTTAGAGTTAGGGTTAAGGTTAAGGTTAGGGTTACCTGCTGACAGACTAGGTTATAGTTATAGTTATAGTCTATAGACCTGCTGACAGACTAGGTTATAGTTATAGTTATAGTCTATAGACCTGCTGACAGACTAGGTTATAGTTATAGTTATAGTCTATAGACCTGCTGACAGACTAGGTTATAGTTATAGTCTATGGACCTGCTGACAGACTAGGTTATAGTTATAGTTATAGTCTATAGACCTGCTGACAGACTAGGTTATAGTTATAGTCTATAGACCTGCTGACAGACTAGGTTATAGTTACAGTATAGGCTTGGTTATAGTATAGTTATAACTATACTATAGTTATAGTATAGTTAAAGTGCTGCTGACAGAGTATGTCATAGTTATAGGGGGGCCCAGCCTGAAAAAGGTTGAGAACCCCTGTCTTAACAGATACGCTGCCTAGAGGGTTTCTGCCTTCCCCCGGATGTGTTGTTTGGTAGTACCTGGGCAGGCGTGGCCTCTATGACGCATAATATGCTCTGATTGGCTAGTGGTGAGCGCCCGCCCCCAGTGTATTATGTGTGCCGCCATCTAGTGTTCAGGTGCAGTTAATACAACTTGTATATTTATTTCTATTCCTTTGTGGCTATGTGTAGATATTACAGTCTGTTGATACATATGTGCAGTTATCCATTCGTCACAGTATAGTTATAGTATAGTTATATTACAGTATAGTTATAGTACAGTTATAGTATAGTTATATTACAGTTATAGTATAGTTATAGTATCGGTATAGTTATTGTATCGGTGTAGTTATAGTATAGTTACAGTATAGTTATATTACAGTAGTTATAGTATAGTTATAGTATAGTTATAGTATAGTTATAGTATATATATAGTATAGTTATATTACAGTATAGTTATAGTACAGATATAGTACAGTTATAGTATAATATAATTATAGTATAGTTATAGTATATATATAGTATAGTTATAGTATATATATAGTATAGTTATATTACAGTATAGTTATAGTATAGTTACAGCATAATATAATTATAGTATAGTTATATTACAGTATAGTTATAGTATAGTTGTAGTATAGCTATAGTATAGGTATAGTTATAGTATAGTTATATTACAGTATGGTTATAGTATAGATATAGTATAGTTATAGTACAGTTATATTACAGTATAGTTATATTATAGTTATAGTATAGTTGTCGTGTAGTTATAGTATAGTTATAGTATAGATATAGTATAGTTATAGTATAGTTATAGGTATAGTTATAGTATAGATATAGTATCGTTACAGTATAGTTATAGTATAGTTATAGTATATATATAGTATAGTTATAGTATATATATAGTATAGTTATATTACAGTATAGTTATAGTATAGTTACAGTATAATATAGTTATAGTATAGTTATATCACATTATAGTTATAGTATAGTTATAGTATAGTCACAGCATAATATAATTATAGTATAGTTATATTACAGTATAGTTATATTACAGTATAGTTATAGTATAGTTGTAGTATAGCTATAGTATAGGTATAGTTATAGGTATAGTTATAGTACAGTTATAGTGTAGTTATAGTATAGTTATAGTATAGATATAGTATAGTTATAGTATAGTTGTCGTGTAGTTATAGTATAGTTATAGTATAGATATAGTATAGTTATAGTATAGTTATAGGTATAGTTATAGTATGGATATAGTATCGTTACAGTATAGTTATAGTATAGTTATAGTATAGTTATAGTATATATATAGTATAGTTATAGTATAGTTATAGTATAGTATAGTTATAGTATAGATATAGTATAGTTATAGTATAGTTACAGGATAGTTATAGTATAGTTATAGAGTTATAGTATAGTTACAGTATAGTTATATTATAGTTACAGTATAGTTATAGTATCGATGTAGTAATAGTATAGGTATAGTATAGTTACAGTATAGTTATAGTATAGATATAGTATAGTTATAGTATAGATATAGTATAGTTACAGTATAGTTATAGTGTATAGTTATAGTATATAGTTATAGTGTATAGTTATAGTATAGATATAGTATAGATATAGTATAGTTATAGTATAGTTACAGTATAGTTATAGTATAGTTATAGTATAGTTATAGTATAGTTATAGGTATAGTGCTGACTCACTTTACTTTCACTTTCGCTTCCTCTCTGTGGTTTGGAGTTGAGCTGAGCTCTGCTGCTCTCCGTTTATTTGTCTCTTTACAAATCTCCACAACGCAGCTGGGATCCGCTCGTATAGTTTGAGAGTTAGACGATAGTTTGAATGATATGAACTTAATCTGATAGGGATAGTTGATAGAGATCATTGCGTGTTGGCTTGGGATATGAGAGGATATATAAATGTTTTATAGGCTTGTAGATAATAAAAGGACGTTATGTTCTGCATTGGGCTATGCCTTCTGATTTTACATTAAATTAACTTAAATGGCAAATATACATTTTAGGTCGGTCTAAATGAACGGCTGTTCAACTGCTAAGTGGCGTATGTGCGGTTAATCTCGTGGAAGTTGTTGTAGAGAGATAAGTGTATTTTATCATCTTGATCAACTTTAAATGATTGGACTGCTACTCGTTTACAGGCTAAATATCTAAATGTCTAAATATGTAAATATGTAAATGTCTTACAACGGTGTTGCTCCAGGGACAGCATGGAGGTCCAGGTCTCCCCACAGCAGGGCAGCCCTGGGGATGTGGCGCTAGTTTTTGTGCTGGGATGTCTCACTGTGGGTATCTATTCGGTAAAGGAATCTCTGTCACCGTTCATTTTAAGGGTAAGTCATGTTCTGTTAATGAGCAACCTTCTCAAATAACTTCAGAATAGTTTCATTTATTACTTTAATCCATTTTGACATTTTATTCAAAAATATGGAAAAATGTAAAAAATATTTTTTGAAGAAACGCTTCATTTGGTACTATAGCGCTATACTGCGGCGGTTTATTGATTGGTATTTCTTCCTTTCCCTCCATAAGATGCTACTCCTCATGTCGCCCCCACGCTGTCTCTCCTCCGCCCTGAGGGCGACACGGGCGGCCCGCAGGTCTGCCTGGCGGCCGGCTTCTACCCCGAGGAGGTCTCGGACCACCTGCTCCTGGTCCAGAAGGGGGGGGTCCACCGGTCAACAGTCATATCCACCAAAGCCAAATCATACTTTTTTGCTGCTTTTTCCCAAAGTGGAGGCATCGAGTATTGTCAGATGAAAGGTAAGATGGCAGCAAATGTCTCTGTAAGTTGAAATAGGCTACTTTAAAAAAATACTTAAAAATACATATTTTTAAATCAATCTTTGCATACTTTTTGGTAGGGCTTCATGGTTAGAGTAGTTTTATTTCTTCACTCAAAGATTTGTCTGCAATTGTCGAATGCTAAAGTTAAATTGAGAATTGTATTACGATTGAAAGTTGTTTGTACCACGTGGAACGCAGTTATATAATATTATAAACCCATGAAGCTCATGTTCGTTTTATTTGGCACATTTAAATTTGAAGGCTTATCTAATTACACGTGTGTGTGTGTGTGTGTGTGTGTGTGTGTGTGTGTATATGTCTTCAACCATTTGGTCACTTTTAATCCTAATAGTTGACGGTTTGTTTGTGTTTTTTGTTCATCATTTCCTTGAGACAACTAAATCTAGTTTTAAATGTAGTCGTGTATCGGCTGCCTGGATAGCAGAAGTCTGGACTGTCTAACTCTGCTTTAATTATGTGCTCACGGGTTAACTAATGTAGAATTAGATTGCCAGTACTGTATGGTGTTGTATTATTTATTCATCAATACAATTCCTGCTATTCATCACTTGTAACTTCCAATCTTCCAATCCCAACTCCTGAAAATGGCCGTGACGGTCCAGACAATACCCAGCTGAGGCTGAGCTCCTGCCACCTGCTGATAGACGGCCTGCGACTCGTCTTGACCAAAACCCTCACTCTCAACATGCTGCTGGTGGTCCGAGGTCTGCTGGGCTAGAAGACCACCGCAAGGCACACATGGACTCAAGGCTAAGAAGATGTTCAGAATGCCTTCATAGAAGTGGTCAGGGGGGTATTAAGGATGCAGGCGTACTGTTGTTGTGTAGTGGACCTTTAGTCGCTTCTAAAGGGTCTAAATATGGACAGAAAGATAGATAAGGCTGCTTAGTTATACACAACTAACTGAAGATTCATGGTGTCTTTGTTCAGCTTCAGATATCACTTATGCCGTTTCATAAACTATGCATCAGTATAATATCTCAGTATATTATATTATACATTTTAAAGTTCATGACCAAATATTGTGAACTATCAAGATGGGGGTATAAATAAATACTAACGTTAAACTAATAAAATGTAAATATGAATTTAATCAGCAGCTGGCCAACAGTATTCCTCACAACATTTAAGTAGAATCTAATAATAATAATAATCATAATAAATATTATTATAATTATTATACCTATAATAATAATAATAATTATGATTATTATAGTAATGTATGTAGTTTTACAATAAAGTAAATGCAATAATTAAACATACGTTTATTATTCATCAGTGTAGTTCTATTACATCCTTTGGTCTTAATAAATAGATCATAAACACATTATTATTTGGATGTAATGTACAAATTTGAGAATTTGAAGGGAAAGATTAGTATTTAGTAAGAAATGTATTTAAAATGTCTACTATGCCCCAAATACTTACTAATAATACTTATTATACTTACTAATAATACTTATTATACTTACTAATAATACTTATTATACTTACTAATAATACTTATTATACTTACTAATAATACTTATTACAGCCCTTGATTGTAGACTGTATATTGTTGTGCTAAACACAGAGCAGCCTAAATGTCTCTGCTATAATTCGCTGTTTTGAAGAAAAATGTAAAGCCTAACTGTCATGAACGCAGTCCAAACATTTGAAATAAAGGTTTCATTGTTCAGCTCAACCAGCAGCACCTGTCAGTCTGTCGCTGGGACCGGTTGGTACTTGATGCTATCGGGGAAATGTGAACAGCTATAACAACTATATGTGTTATCAGGCTCTTCCACTGGGTTCCTTAGTTTGTAGTCATTTGGTCAAACTGGGAGCACTTTAGAATAACTGAAATGTTCAAGCATCGATATTCACCCTGTTAACGACAATATTTCATGAATAATACAAATGTGAGCCTATTGGTACGATGGGGCCCTATCATTTTAGTTGGTATGGCTTTGGTCCAATTCAAACTATTGACACACATGTAAAGCTGGGGCCTGTCTGTCTTCTCTTGTTATCTGGGCCTCATATGAGTCAGTAGTGCTGCTTGTTATTAGTGAGGAAAACCACAGTTGAACTGAAACCATGGCAACAGAGGAAACCCAACACGCTGATTACCATCTCATTCTCTGACTGTGTTTCTGAACGTCTGCCCAACATGCATTGAAACAAGTCTGTCACTTACAACTATGGCTGCTCACTGTATGGAAACAGATAAGTTTATTGAAGGTGACGGTGTTTTTTTGAAGCCCTGTGTAGTTCTGCGTAACATCCACCTCCCATCCACCTCTACGGTGTAATGCTGTGTTGGCCGACTTGTGTTTTTCACTTGCATAGAAGAAGAACATGGCGTTGCTTCAGATGTAGTCTGGTGTGGTGCTGCCCTGCTGGGGACCAGTAGATGACGGTTATTTCTGTGAATATTTTCAGAAGCAGCGATGGAAGTGACTCGTTGTAAATCTCTGACACGACGTGTGTTATTGTTTTCATTTTCAGTCAATACATAAGGAATTAAGGAATAAGAGATTTGCAGTAAAGTTACATTTATTTCTGTTCTTTATTAGCTGTTGCTAACTTCTGGTGGGCGGGGATGGACCAACAACAGGTTTACAGTTCACTAGCGGTCACAGACTAGTTAGCCACAAGAGTTGCCTAGTTAGCCAGCAGTTAGCCACCAGAGTTAGCCTAGTCAGCCACCAGAGTTAGCCTAGTTAGATTTGTTACAACTGGATCTCTACTAAGTTAGGTTAAAAAACAGAGATGGAGAAACACTGAGAGAAGATATATATATATATATATATATATATATATATATATATATATATATATATATATATATATATATATATATATATATATGATTTTATGATTCGGCATCGCCCGTTTTATGAATGCCAAATAAAGTTTTACATTTTCCAACATTTGAACTCTCCTTCCTGATTCCTTGCTGCTACTTCATGGTGTCATTGATTTGCTTATTGAGCTGGCGTGTGGATCAAGTCATCCCAGTGCAGAGGCCTACATTGTGAGAGTTGAGTCAATAGTAAAATCAGAATATATCTCCTTTGTCAGCAGCCTGGTGGCTCCAAGGTGCCAGTACTGTTCCCGTCCACCAGGCGGCTGATACCAGCTGCCTGGCGCCAGCAGTCCTCTACTTCTGCTCTACAGGAATCTGCTTTCAACTTGACTTTCTAAAGGACAACATTTCAAAACCTACACAAGATATCTGACCTTCATGTTGTGTAGTGTGTACTAGTAGGCTATTGCCAATGCTGACAGGCCAGCTCGTAGGCCTGTGCGGTTAGTGGAAGTTGACTTGTGTGTCATTTTGTACTTCGAGGGCCGAGGGTTTTTTTCACTGCTACTCATAAATCACACATAAGGCGCTTCCCCAGATCTCATGTATTACAATAGTAATAAATGTGTGGCGTGCCCCTGCTGCGTGCTCGCCATTTATACCTCTAGTTCAGGGGCTTGAAGTTAAAGCTGCCAATTGGATGCTCCCAAAAAACAGGACGTATTTATAAAGGCCAGAAATGTGTGCAGAGCTGAATAAAACGGGGAGCCGGACCTCATGCAGGAGACTTCACTGTAGTTCAGGTATAAAACATGGAGAGATGACACCATGTTGGTGCAGAGCCACCGTGAGGATTATAGGCCTACAACAATACAAACAAAGCATAGCTTTCATTTACAATCACTTATTGAGTTTAATAGAAACGTGTTGAAGAATTGTTAACAGTCCACATTTTGTATGTGTCCCTACACAGGACAAATACAATTCAAGGCAGCGGTTTACAAACAATAAGCAGAGGATATGACATCATACCGTACCAATCATACACCGAGACAATACAAACATTCACAAAGTAAAGTTCATCATTATTCTAGTTGGTGTTGTCCACAATGTGCCAGTAAATGATCCCATGTACTGATAAATAAAATCTATAGTTTGTATCCTGATGGTTGGCATTAGAGCTCAAAGTTACAGATATATAATCTCACTCTGAAGTGAAAGGTGAAAAAGTGTTGAAGATAATATCAAATAGTTTTAGATCAGTAGTTTTAACTCAACACTCATTATTTCACTTTCAATAGGCCTATTGGAAAAACTATGAATCTAATTAAAATATATGTAATAATATGAATGAATAATAATTACAGCCTAATTACCAATGTCTCTAATAATTATACAAGGTAATAAATAATCAGATTCCTCCCACAGACTAAATGTCTCCATGGATATGAATCTATAGAGAGCTGTTTGTGGCACCGCCTGCTCACTGCTTTGTTTTTGGTCTGTTATTCACTTCATTTTGGTTTCATTTTGAAATTCATAGTCCAGTCAAAATAAATTGTATCACTTATTAAATATTTGAAAATGTTAAAGTGGAATCCAGTTTAAAATTCAGAATACATTTCATGGTGCATCTAATAATAATATATAACGCTATCTTTCTATTTCTCAAATTATGGTCATCAATATTTAGGCCATCATATGATCTCTATGTTTCCTAATATCATTGTTGACATCATAGGCCGATATAATGTTATTCTGATGTTGTGGGAATTGGAGAAAAAGCCTTTTGTTTAGCTGATATGATTTGTATATTCTTCTTTAATGGCGTCTACATTATTGAAGAAGCCTTCATGACGTTTTTTACATATTTGCAACGTTTTGCTAATAAATATCGGCCTAATATTACGAGTTAGAAAGTGTGCAGGAGTTTTTTTGTCACCTTTTGATCTCCTCATCCCTTTCCGACGCACCTGTCTCATGAAGTAGATGGCAAAGTGCTTCTCACTTTCTACATCATTTTTGATTGAAAGTCTATAATAATCTGCGTGGTTTTAACTTGTAGTACACATGATCAAACTCTTCTCTCAGCACTCATCAGTGTTTCCATTTCCACCCACACCTCTGTCGTCAAGGAGACGGCCACGATGCTGTTTTGATTGGCAGCTGGTCCTCAGTGTGGGGAGCAGGATGTGGTGCTCTGTGATGCTTGTGGTCTGGAGCTGCTGGTGGTGAGGAAACAGATGCAGGTCTGCACTAATAGAGAGAACCTGAGCTCATCTGCTCTCCCAGCAGCGTCTCAGTCTCACACACACACACACACACACACACACACACACACACACACACACACACACACACACACACACACACACACACACACACACACACACACACACACACACACACACACACACACACACACACACAGCAGCGTCTCCACTCCACTCCAGATATGTTTTATTTCACTTGAGCTGCAGGTCAATTAAACTCTGTGCTCTCATTGGTCCTCAGAATCATGTGACACACAGAGACACCACGCCATTGGTTCAACTGAGCTGTCACTCAAAAGGCAGCCCTCCCGGTCCCCCCCAGGGGGCGGTGGTGGCAGGCGGGTGTTGAGGACCTATTAGAGGCCACCCAGGTTCCCCCTGGTCTCAGTGGCAGCCCCTCTCCTCAGCTACTCCTGCAGACCAGATGCTTCTCCTCTCCAGGGCTGCCTGGAGCGCCCTGTGTTTAGGTGACCGTTTCCCACCAATCACAACTCAACACACAAAGTGTTTCGTCCACCCCAGAACGGGGATGCTCATCCATGTGCTCTTGTCCCTACAGCGGTGGTTGCCATGGCAGCAGAGCTGACTCAGGACCAGGTGTCGTGGAGCAGGAGAGAAGGTACAGCTGTCTCCTTCAGATGTACAAACACTGACCAGTGTAGTTCTGCCTATATCTATTGGTACCAGAAGAAAGAGACGGAAACATTCACCATGATTCTTGCCATTAGGAAGAGTGATGGTAATCTTGGTAAAGGTTTCAACCATCCTCAGCAAGATGACTTCTCATCTGTTTTAAAAGAGAACAGCTATGAGTTGTTGCTTCAGAGGGTGAAAGTGTCCCATTCTGCCACCTATTACTGTTCCTGTGGTATTGGCAGTGGCACACAGTGAGACGTTCTCCTTCCTGCCCGTACAAAAACCTCTGATGATCACATGACCCTGCAGCTCAGCTCCCATTGGCTGTTCAATCTACAGCCAGGCGTCCATGTTAACAGACATGAGCAGGAAGGTCTGGACTCTGTTCTGTCAGAGTTCGATCCCAGCCTGGACCTACTGTCTGTAGTTTAGGCTTCAATCTAAGCCTTGGTCTCTCCTTGCTACTGTGCAGAGTCAATACAATCACTGGACTGGTTGTTCATTAGGCTGAGATGGATCAAACTAAAGAGTAACACTAGACACACATCCCCAGGCTCTGATGAAAGTGGACCACTTTAGGCTCAAGTCTCAAGATGAACCATCTAGTAAAATACTAAGCTGTTACCTTTACCTTGTAATGAAGCGCTCTCTGGAAGACCTTTAACTTCCTGCTTCCATGAGAAGGAATGAGTCTTTAGTTGTTAATAAAGCCTAGGATGAAGAAGGAATGAGTCTTTAGTTGTTAATAAAGCCTAGGATGAAGAAGGAATGAGTCTTTAGTTGTTCATAAAGCCTAGGATGAAGAAGGAATGAGTCTTTAGTTGTTAATAAAGCCTAGGATGAAGAAGGAATGAGTCTTTAGTTGTTCATAAAGCCTAGGATGAAGAAGGAATGAGTCTTTAGTTGTTCATAAAGTCTAGGATGAAGAAGGTATGAGTCTTTAGTTGTTCATAAAGCCTAGGATGAAGAAGGAATGAGTCTTTAGTTATTAATAAAGCCTAGGATGAAGAAGGAATGAGTCTTTAGTTGTTCATAAAGCCTAGGATGAAGAAGGAATGAGTCTTTAGTTGTTCATAAAGTCTAGGATGAAGAAGGAATGAGTCTTTAGTTGTTCATAAAGCCTAGGATGAAGAAGGAATGAGTCTTTAGTTGTTCATAAAGCCTAGGATGAAGAAGGAATGAGTCTTTAGTTGTTAATAAAGCCTAGGATGAAGAAGGAATTAGTCTTTAGTTGTTCATAAAGCCTAGGATGAAGAAGGAAAGAAGACAGTTGAGTCATTTCTACTGAACACAAGTAGTGACATCAACTCTCCTTGTTTTACTCTGCAGTCTCTTCCAAAGTCCTCCTCCAACATGAAGCACATCTACATGTCTCCCTCGCGTTGGAGCACTTCTATCATCTAGGGATCGATGTGATCAGCAAGTTACTGATCAGCACTGACGGCATCACAGGCCAGCCCACAGAGGTTTATGTTGCAGGATATTTCACTGTGGATGTCTTGATCTTCGGTGGCGGCACCACCCTGGTTGTTACAGGTAAGATCACTTCTTTCATGGTTTCTCTAACTTTGTGTTTCATGTCACGTTGGGCAGAATATGAGTGTCATAATATTTCCACTTAGTTGTGTTTGACCTGTTTGACTTGTGCTAGAGAAGTCAGTGTCTGAAGATTCATGGTGTCTTTGTTCAGCTTCAGATATCACTTATGCCGTTTCATAAACTATGCATCAGTATAATATCTCAGTATATTATATTATACATTTTAAAGTTCATGACCAAATATTGTGAACTATCAAGATGGGGGTATAAATAAATACTAACGTTAAACTAATAAAATGTAAATATGAATTTAATCAGCAGCTGGCCAACAGTATTCCTCACAACATTTAAGTAGAATCTAATAATAATAATAATCATAATAAATATTATTATAATTATTATACCTATAATAATAATAATAATTATGATTATTATAGTAATGTATGTAGTTTTACAATAAAGTAAATGCAATAATTAAACATACGTTTATTATTCATTATTAGAATTGAGTTTGTTTTTAAATAAACATTTGATACTTAACATATTTTAGGCCTATTGACGAAACATTTTTTGGTATAGATATGTTCAAGATTCAAGTTTCAACAACTTTATTTGTCACATACACATACAGGATGTAAAGTGAAATTAAAGTGGCAGTGCTTACGGGATTGTGTAAAATGTAATAACATAGATCAATATTATATTGGTATATTAGACCAATAATAACAAAGTAATAATGTTTATTTTGGAGTAATGTTATGTATATTATGCTAGCTATATAAATCAGATATATTCTATGTATATCACAGTTATATACGACGGAGTATTAGGGCCACATTAAGATTTTTTTGTTCCATTAAATTACGAGAATACAGTCGTAAATATTTAATTAATTGCGAGAATAAAGTCGTAAATATTTAATTAATTGCGAGAATAAAGACGTGAATATTTAAGTAATTGCGAGAATAAAGTTGTAAATATTTAATTAATTACGAGAATAAAGTCGTAAATATTCAATTAATGATGAGAATAAAGTCGTACATATTCAATTAATGACGAGAATAAAGTCGGAAATATTGATTAAATTACGAGAATAAAGTCGTAAATATTCAACTAATTACGAGAATAAAGTCATAAATATTGATTAAATTACGAGAATAAAGTCGTAAATATTCAATTAATTACGAGAATAAAGTCGTAAATATTTAATTAATTATGGGTTTTACACCTAAATGTTCGGAAACTGTCGCCCCAGGTTGAATTTGCCGGTCATTGAAGGGCTTCACTGCTCGGCTTCCGGCTGAGCTATTACATATGTCTGCTTGTAAAGCTGCATCTCTCGGTTTCATTAATACAGAATTACGTCGCTATCATTTTCCATTCCGGAGAAAGACGGAAAGAGTCCAGCAATACCCGACTTCTGAAACAACATGTAACACACGTTAACCTGTAGGCTGCCTTAAACCTGAGTTTGCTGAGCACAACCGCAGAATACACGTTTAACGTGTAGCCGTCATTAATTCAATATGTACGACTTTATTCTCGTCATTAATTTAATATGTACGACTTTATTCTCGTCATTTAATCAATATGTACGACTTTATTCTCGTCATTTAATGAAAAATGTCTTAATGTGGCCCTAATACTCCATCGTAGTTATAAATGTTAATAATCTTGTTAGAGTATTTTCTGAGCTATAATGTAGTTTGTGTTTAGTTTCCAAGGTTTTGACATCATGTGACTTGTTTTCCGTCTCTCGATTGGTTCTTCTATGAAGACACGACGGTTGAGAAGCCCAAAGTGAGCGTCTACCCAGCGACGGGAGCTGATTTAAAGGGCCGGCGTTCCCTGCTGTGTGTAGCCAGAGACATGGTCCCTGAGGTGGTCCGGGTCTCCTGGAGGAGGAAGGGGGCGGAGGGACGGAGAATGAGGGGGAGCAGCTGGAGCTCAGAGGACTGCCATACGCTGCCAGCATCCTGGTTATTGATCAGCAAGAAACCCTCAGAGATCAATACATCTGTAGAGTTGAGCATGAGAGCGGTCTGCAGGTGGTGGAGATCCCAGGTAATGAAGAGCTACAAACCTTCACATTCACCTTGTTGTCTATTACTGACCCACACTGGCTATCACCTGGAGCATGTTGTCTATTACTGACCCACACTGGCTATCACCTGGAACATGTTGTCTATTACTGACCCACACTGGCTATCACCTGGAACATGTTGTCTATTACTAACCCACACTGGCTATCACCTGGAGCATGTTGTCTATTACTGACCCACACTGGCTATCACCTGGAACATGTTGTCTATTACTGACCCACACTGGCTATCACCTGGAGTATGTTGTCTATTACTAACCCACACTGGCTATCACCTGGAGCATGTTGTCTATTATTGACCCACACTGGCTATCACCTGGAACATGTTGCCTATTGCTGACCCACACTGGCTATCACCTGGAGCATGTTGTCTATTACTGACGCACACTGGCTATCAACTGGAGCATGTTGTCTATTACTGACCCACACTGGCTATCACCTGGAACATGTTGTCTATTACTGACCCACACTGGCTATCACCTGGAACATGTTGTCTATTACTAACCCACACTGGCTATCACCTGGAGCATGTTGTCTATTACTGACCCACACTGGCTATCACCTGGAACATGTTGTCTATTACTGACCCACACTGGCTATCACCTGGAGTATGTTGTCTATTACTAACCCACACTGGCTATCACCTGGAGCATGTTGTCTATTACTGACCCACACTGGCTATCACCTGGAACATGTTGTCTATTACTGACCCACACTGGCTATCACCTGGAGTATGTTGTCTATTACTAACCCACACTGGCTATCACCTGGAGCATGTTGTCTATTATTGACCCACACTGGCTATCACCTGGAACATGTTGCCTATTGCTGACCCACACTGGCTATCACCTGGAGCATGTTGTCTATTACTGACGCACACTGGCTATCAACTGGAGCATGTTGTCTATTACTGACCCACACTGGCTATCACCTGGAACATGTTGTCTATTACTGACCCACACTGGCTATCACCTGGAACATGTTGTCTATTACTAACCCACACTGGCTATCACCTGGAGCATGTTGTCTATTACTGACCCACACTGGCTATCACCTGGAACATGTTGTCTATTACTGACCCACACTGGCTATCACCTGGAGTATGTTGTCTATTACTAACCCACACTGGCTATCACCTGGAGCATGTTGTCTATTATTGACCCACACTGGCTATCACCTGGAGCATGTTGTCTATTACTAACCCACACTGGCTATCACCTCCAACAGAGGTTACCGTAGCAACAGAAGGCCCCGGAACGACAGCGGTTACCGTAACGACAGAAGGCCCCGGAACGACAGCGGTTACCGTAGCGACAGAAGGCCCCGGAACGACAGAGGTTACCGTAGCGACTGCAGGTACTACTGAGTCCTGGCATCCAGGTAGACCCAGAGCTGGTCTTCCAGATGAAGCGCATCATAAGATCACCTGTTCTCACTTTGAGCTGTTGTGGAAATCCCAAGTGGCTTCTGGATTAGCAGTGTGGTATTTTATCAAGGAGAAATTAATATATGTATATAGTTTACTGTGTAAACCAGTGTAAACCATTATAAACCAGTATGAACCAGTATGGTGTGTGTATATAAACCATTATAAACCAGTATAGACCAGTACCAGTATGGTGCGTATAACCTGTATAGACCAATGTAGTGTAAGGAGTCTGTCCTCTGGCTCATCTGTGGTTCCAAGCCAGTATAAACCAGTATAGATCAGTATAAACCAGTATGGCATGTATAAACCAGTATAGACCACTATGGAGCGTTTAAACCAGTTTGGACCAGTATAGACCACTATGGTGTGTATAAACCAGTATAGACCAGTATGGAGCATTTAAAAAGTATGGACCAGTATAGACCACTATGGTGTGTATAAACCATTATAGACCACTATGGAGCGTTTAAACCAGTATGGACCAGTATAGACCACTATGGAGTGTATAAACCAGTATAGACCACTATGGAGCGTTTAAAAAGTATGGACCAGTATAGACCACTATGGTGTGTATAAACCATTATAGACCACTATGGAGCGTTTAAACCAGTATGGACCAGTATAGACCGCTATGGTGTGTATAAACCAGAATAGGCCGGTATAAACCACTATAATCCAGTATAGACCGCTATGGTGTGTATAAACCAGTGTAGACCGGTATAAACCACTATAAACCAGTATAGACCGCTATGGTGTGTATAAACCAGTATAGGCCGGTATAAACCACTATAATCCAGTATAGACCGCTATGGTGTGTATAAACCAGTGTAGACCGGTATAAACCACTATAAACCAGTATAGACCGCTATGGTGTGTATAAACCATTATAGGCCGGTATAAACCACTATAATCCAGTATAGACCGCTATGGTGTGTATAAACCAGTATGGACCAGTATAGACCACTATGGTGTGTATAAACCAGTACAGACCGGTATAAACCAGTATAAACCAGTATGGACCACTATGGAGCGTTTAAACCAGTATAAACCAGTATAGACCACTATGGAGTGTTTAAACCAGTATAAACCAGTATACCGCTATGCTGCATATAAACCAGTATAAACCAGTATGAACCAGTATAATCCAGTATAGGCCGCTATGCTGCATATAAACCAGTATAATCCAGTATAGGCCGCTATGCTGCTTATAAACCAGTATAAACCAGTATACCACTATGCTGCGTATAAACCAGTATAAACCAGTATAAACCAGTATGGTCTGTGGGGGTGGGGGTCCCTGCAGGGTCCTTCCAGGAGCTGTCCAGAGCCAGGCTGGCGTCTGTGCTCTACACAGTGATGGTGGTGAAGAGCGTACTCTGCTGCTGTGGTCTGGCTCTCCTGCTCCTCCACATCAACAAGACCAGCGAGACGCCCAGCCGGCCCACACAGCACCAGCACCACCACAGCCCTGGGCTGACCGTCCTGTCCCCCAGAACCAGGCGCCTGCTGCTGGACTGACCAGACCACCCACCTTGTACCACCTCACATTGGACTTCATCATGTCGCCATTTCTATTCGCCATTTTAGTCCTTTCAGTGTTTTCCCACCATTGGTCGTCCAGACAACTGCATGAGTGTTTGTTGGTTTTGTGTTGTTTGTGGGTGTGGTCTGTGGACCATAAACACACCTACTGCTAATGAATTAAAATCTCACATGGAACATTAGCTGTCTGTTTAATGGGTCGTTGTATTCCTAGTGGGAATTATGCTCTTTATTGAAGACTATGTTCTTAATGTTGGATCAGTCCGCTATGGGCTCATGTGCCTCTAACATGTGTGGTGAACAGCTATTTATAGACCAACGCTAAAGGATTATATGATAGGTGAACAATAAGAGGACATTTTATGTGTCGGCCCGATTCATTTTGTTTAACGACAACGACTCTGAACCAAACCATCAGATGAATATCAACTCAAATGATATTTGTGTACTTCAGACCACATGGTGATTTCATTTGAACTTTTAGATTGTACCAAACTTTCAGTAAATTATAATGTGGAGTTGTGAAATAGTTCAAGATTAACTACACAGTTAAGGTGTTTGCACATTAATGCTGCGTTCATCTCCAACTCGGAGGAAACTCCGACTTCCTACAAGGAAAAGTCCAATAAAACGGAGCGTCGGCTCAGAGTTCATAGTGGGAAACTCAGGAACGATTTCTAACCCGTTCAGCCCGACGTCATTTGACGTCTTTTCCACACGACCGCCCACATCGTAAACGGTGAGAAGAGACGTTTTAAAAGATTGGATGAATTGAAAACACATTTCTGCTTTCAGACCAATCAGCGCAGCGATACAGTCATTGGTTAAACCCATAGCATTAAACCTTTACGTTGTTATCAGCTGTTTCTACACGACATAGCGCAACACGAAGTTTAGCGTGCGCATCATCCGTGTTTATCCCACTTTGCAGCTCCAACGCACGGCGGCCGGATGTGACGCGTGTCGTACTTCCGACTTCCCGCCTCCGACCGGAAACTAACGCACGCGTTCATATCTGTGGCCTCTGAACACCAAACTGTCGTACTGCGATGATCACCACTTTCTAAGTCGGAGCGTCAACACAACGGATCCGAAAAATAGGACTTTACTGTTGAACTGCTTCACAACTCTTCATTATCATGTATTCAAAAGTACAATTAAACACACCAGCGCAGATTAACTCTTATTTTACTCTCACTTCCAAGAGGAACATGAGATGCGTGGTGTTGAGCTCGTCTGTGTGATGTAAGGTAATGAGGAACCCCAAAACTATGTGAAGATACGATTGGTTAACTGTAGTGTTTCATTTGGAATCCATTCTGGAGCCGACGCTACAGGAAGTGCAGCTGACCACTTCCTGCGTGCCGGGTCGTACTGCCAGGTTAGGGTGCTTGTGACTACATCTGGGACGTGGACGTGTTTATGCCCTAACCCCGAAAATGTTGGCTGTTGTGATGAACAGTAAACATAATGAACATCCTGAGCTCAGTGTGTGTGTGTGTGTGTGTGTGTGTGATCTCTTGTTGATGACAGCTCTAGGAATGTGTGTGGTGCGCCCCCTGGTGGCCACCTGGCGGTTTGCTTTTCCAACATACAGAGTATTGACTTCCAGATGTCATTGCCAGACGGCTGGACCTCGCCTGGCGCTGGACAGATTCAACCGCTTTGAGCTGCTGTCAAACTCTGTCCTGTTGACCAAACTGTGCGCTGGTCTCAACTGTTCCAACATGGCGGACTAGTTTCCCTGCAGACGGTATCGGTTTCACTACCTGTTGTGGCGTGAGATGGATGCAGCTCGTTGTAAAGGACAGTGAGCTGCAGGGAGAGACATTATCCCCTTTTACAGTCTGTTCAAGGCGGGAATGTTGCGCCGCTCCGCCGCCTCGCCGTCTGTATAAAACGTACAAACACAGAATGGGGGGGGGGGGGGGGGGGGGGGGGGTTGTTGTTCACCTTTAAGGCGGTAGCGGAGGTCCTAACAGCCGAATCGCCGTCTGTGTAAAACGGGTGAAGCGGCGTGGCGGGACAGGGGTGTGACGGTTTGACTCCACCAATCCTCTTCATCCAGATGGTGGCGGGCGTTAGGCCAGGACCCCTTGTGGTCTCTCTCCTCCACGGTCTTCTTTCAGAGACCAGCGCCAACTGACCAAGGAGAACCAAACGTCTCCGTCTATGGCGGCTCAGGTCCGCCTTTCTGCCTCGAACCGCTCCCTGCTGCTCTTCAACTTCTCCTCCAGTGCATTTCTGATCGTCGCACAAATCCACCGCCGTAACGTTACGCGTCGACATGTTGTGTACGACGCACCGCAACTTTGGTGAACACGTCACGCCTCTGATTCTGTAACGCCGGCGTGGAAACGCACACAGGGACCTCATCACTGCAGGGTTAAACAGTCTCCTCTAGTGATGACCTCATCACTGCAGGGTTAAACAGTCTCTTCTAGTGATGACCTCATCACTGCAGGGTTAAACAGTCTCCTCTAGTGATGACCTCATCACTGCAGGGTTAAACAGTCTCCTAGTGATGACCTCATCACTGCAGGGTTAAACAGTCTCCTCTAGTGATGACCTCATCACTGCAGGGTTAAACAGTCTCCTCTAGTGATGACCTCATCACTGCAGGGTTAAACAGTCTCCTCTAGTGATGACCTCATCACTGCAGGGTTAAACAGTCTCCTCTAGTGATGACCTCATCACTGCAGGGTTAAACAGTCTCCTAGTGATGACCTCATCACTGCAGCGTTAAACAGTCTCCTCTAGTGATGACCTCATCACTGCAGGGTTAAACAGTCTCCTCTAGTGATGACCTCATCACTGCAGGGTTAAACAGTCTCCTCTAGTGATGACCTCATCACTGCAGGGTTAAACAGTCTCCTCTAGTGATGACCTCATCACTGCAGGGTTAAACAGTCTCCTCTAGTGATGACCTCATCACTGCAGGGTTAAACAATCTCCTCTAGTGATGACTTCATCACTGCATGGTTAAACAGTCTCCTCTAGTGATGACCTCATCACTGCAGGGTTAAACAGTCTCCTCTAGTGATGACCTCATCACTGCAGGGTTAAACAGTCTCCTCTAGTGATGACCTCATCACTGCAGGGTTAAACAGTCTTCTCTAGTGATGACCTCATCACTGCAGGGTTAAACAGTCTCCTCTAGTGATGACCTCATCACTGCAGGGTTAAACAGTCTCCTCTAGTGATGACCTCATCACTGCAGGGTTAAACAGTCTCCTCTAGTGATGACCTCATCACTGCAGGGTTAAACAGTCTCCTCTAGTGATGACCTCATCACTGCAGGGTTAAACAGTCTCCTCTAGTGATGACCTCATCACTGCAGGGTTAACCAATCTCCTCTAGTGATGACCTCATTACTGCAGGGTTAAACAGTCTCCTCTAGTGATGGCCTCATCACTGCAGGGTTAAACAGTCTTCTCTAGTGATGACCTCATCACTGCAGGGTTAAGCAGTCTCCTCTAGTGATGACCTCATCACTGCAGGGTTAAACAGTCTCCTCTAGTGATGACCTCATCACTGCAGGGTTAAACAGTCTCCTCTAGTGATGACCTCATCACTGCAGGGTTAACCAATCTCCTCTAGTGATGACCTCATCACTGCAGGGTTAAAGAGTCTCCTCTAGTGATGGCCTCATCACTGCAGGGTTAAACAGTCTTCTCTAGTGATGACCTCATCACTGCAGGGTTAAACAGTCTCCTCTAGTGATGACCTCATCACTACAGGGTTAAACGGTCTCCTCTAGTGATGACCTCATCACTGCAGGGCTAAACGGTCTCCTCTAGTGATGACCTCATCACTGCAGGGTTAAACAGTCTCCTAGTGATGACCTCATCACTGCAGGGTTAAACAGTCTCCTCTAGTGATGACCTCATCACTGCAGGGTTTAACAGTCTCCTCTAGTGATGACCTCATCACTGCAGGGTTAAACGGTCTCCTCTAGTGATGACCTCATCACTGCAGGGTTAAACAATCTCCTCTAGTGATGACCTCATCACTGCAGGGTTAAACAGTCTCCTCTAGTGATGACCTCATCACTGCAGGATTAAACGGTCTCCTCTAGTGATGACCTCATCACTGCAGGGTTAAACGGTCTCCTCTAGTGATTACCTCATCACTGCAGGGTTAAACAGTCTCCTCTAGTGATGACCTCATCACTGCAGGGTTTAACAGTCTCCTCTAGTGATGACCTCATCACTGCAGGGTTAAACGGTCTCCTCTAGTGATGACCTCATCACTGCAGGGTTAAACAATCTCCTCTAGTGATGACCTCATCACTGCAGGGTTAAACAGTCTCCTCTAGTGATGACCTCATCACTGCAGGATTAAACAGTCTCCTCTAGTGATGACCTCATCACTGCAGGGTTAAACGGTCTCCTCTAGTGATGACCTCATCACTGCAGGGTTAAACTGGTCTCCTCTAGTGATGACCTCATCACTGCAGGGTTAAACAGTCTCCTCTAGTGATGACCTCATCACTGCAGGGTCAAAGAGTCTCCTAGTGATGACCTCATCACTACAGGGTTAAACAGTCTCCTCTAGTGATGACCTCATCACTGCAGGGTTAAACAGTCTCCTCTAGTGATGACCTCATCACTGCAGGGTTAAACAGTCTCCTCTAGTGATGACCTCATCACTGCAGGGTTAAACAGTCTCCTCTAGTGATGACCTCATCACTGCAGGGTTAAACAGTCTCCTCTAGTGATGACCTCATCACTGCAGGGTTAAACGGTCTCCTCTAGTGATGACCTCATCACTGCAGGGTTAAACAGTCTCCTCTAGTGATGACCTCATCACTGCAGGGTTAAACGGTCTCCTCTAGTGATGACCTCATCACTGCAGGGTTAAACAGTCAATATAACAACAAACACATATATAATTAAAATGTATTCATATTGGGCGGCGATTCACTCTCAGAATACTGCAATACAACTCGCATTGGGTCTGACTACTACCTGGAAAACAATCAGTACTTGAAGCGGTCCCCAGCAGTGACTGTATTTCTGCATGCCTCTCTTATGTCGTCCTTTAAGGGATGGATCAGCCTACCAGTTGGTACAGTCCACTAGGTAGGCTGGTGGGTTGACATGTAGTAGGGTGTGGTGCCACCTGGTGGTCAGAAAGGGGCGATCCTGTCGTCCTGTAATTCACTCTCCACCCAGCAGGGGGCAGCATCATCCTCACAACTACTGGTGCGGCTGCTCATGCAGTCGTTTATGACATTGTAATAAAGGTCTCATTAAATCGTTTTTTCGTTAACTTTGCAGTGGTCTCCAGTATTAATGAATGCCCTGTGAGCCGGTTTTGGTGAAAACAATGCTCTGGTGCGCCTGTTTCAGGCTGTTCTAGTTTGGAGGAGGAGGTGGGGGGGAAGAACGAGAGGTTTTCGGCTCTTACTCATGAATATTCATGACATTTAAATTACTTGCCTCTGATTGGCTAACAGCACTGTCCGTCACAGTGGTGTTAGCCAATCAGAGGCGAGTGATCCTCTAGTGCGTCGTCAACACTTTACCTGGCTCAGTTCTGTCAGCTTTACCGCTACGAACTGATGACCACAATGTCTTCGGAGGTACAGCCTTATGTGTGTGGACGTGGAGAATGTGAACATGCTGTTTGGTAACAGAAACCTCAGGTGGAAAAGTGTATTGTTTTACTTACAGACAGTGAGCTGGCGGTCGGTCGTCGCGACGGTACAGAATCAGGTTTTAGGGACTTCCCATACCCGTATGAATTAATGAGACGTCACGTAGCGCCCCGCAAGAAGAACATCATTCATTCAAGCCATGTACTGTTTTCTCCATCGCTCTGCCCTGTCACGTGATATGGAGGTGTTTGTTTACTAGTTCTGCCATCGGAGAACGCTTCGTCTGTTGCCACCCGGAAGAACGTATATTGTTGTTGTGACGTCATGGTGGTTTGTCGTATACTGTTTTCCTGAGGGCGGTCTCAAGCCAAGGTAGGCGAGCTCATGAATATTCATACACATTCATACGTCACACTGTTGGGCTGTTTCTCACTTCCTCGTCTCTGACTTCCTCGTCCGTCTATGTTCTTACATTGGCTAATGCATGCGATGGGGCAGAAGAACGGTTTCCACGTGCAGCATATGCAACTAGGAGTGACCTCATATCCCAAAAGGAGCAAGTAAAAACGGTTTAGCGGTGAAGTCCACCTAACAGCTAGCACTTAGTTTATCTATATGTCTCTGTGTTGTGAGAGGACACCTCTGTGTTCTTCTCCCAGCGCAGAAGCATTCTTCATGTAAAGGATGAGTGAATACGATGAACAAAAGAAATAAGGAGAACAACCTGTAAATGTATAACAGAAAATACACGACACTCCGCTCCTGAACCGGGAGGGAGCGCTTGGCTGCGGTGTCATGGCGTCTCTTCTGGGAAACATCTCACTTCTTCATCTTGGTTGAGAGCTGCACATGCGCAGTACCGATCGGCAGGAAGACTTCATAAGTTAATCGAGAAGATATGAGTTGTGTTTCAGTTTGCATGTTAATGTTTAATGTACACATTAAAGAAGAAAGAAGAAGACCATGTTGGAGCCGTTATTGTGAAGCTACTACGTTTTGCGCTGTGGACCAACGTAGCTATTCCACGTTTTGACGTGAGACTGGGTTGTCATGGGAGTCCTGCTACAGTGGATCAGTAGCAGGTGCAACCACAGTGTCTGATGAACCATGAAGAACCACAATCCATCTGATAGACGTTGTGGTGGGATCACCACTTCCCTCCTCTTTGAGGAATAGGGAGATCATCGTCTTCAGGTTTATGTAAAGGCTCCTCTACACTTTCTATCACTGTGTTACGAAGAGCACAGTAGTAGAGAGCTGTGTCTGCCAGGGTTAGCTGTGTTATGGTGAGTTCAGTTGATGTTCTGGATGTTGTGGACTGATAACGACTGTCAGGAATATTCTGTTGACCACTCCTTGATCTTGCTCCTTTATATAGTATAAACTGAGGAGCCTGGTTAGGACGATGTCTGTACCAGTAAAGGAGAACATCTTCATAACTTGTATCATAGGAGCATCTGAGTGTGACAGATTGTCCCTCTTTTCCACTGACTTCCTGTTCATCAGGAGAGATGGAGTCCCCAGCTATCAGCCCTGGAAAAAGTCCACATAATGGACGTGTTAGATTAACGTGGACCATAAAGGACGCAGCAGAATAAGATGTGAAAAACACCCAATAATCAATAATAATACAATGTTTGATAATGAAGTCATATTTGTAGTGTGAAGCATGAGGTCTTTATCTCACCAGATAGAAGTGCAGCAATCATAATCCACAGCCAGGTTTCCATCTCTACAGCAGGTTTACAGCAACAGGAGAAACTCTCTGGTGTTCAACTCAAGTATGAGACTTATTGTCTTCATGGCACCAGCTGTTAAAGACACAATGACCAAACATGTTGATGAAGTAGTTCAACACCTGCTTGATAATACTGACCTCTAGTGGTGGATAAGAGATCTCACCTTCACAATCACTTCAGGAAGAGGAACTGTTGAAAATAGATTGGTTATTCATTTCATGAGCCATACAACATACATTATTACAATTAGCTATTTAAATATTATGGCAAGATAATCAATAGCAGAAATATGTTTTAGTTTTTGAATTGGATTAAAGTGTATCATTAATTAGGACCTCACTGTTGTGATGAGTTGATGTGTTTAGTCAGTAATGTCTGTCTCCTGGTCTCAGGGGAGAGGGAAGTGTGTTTTGTGCTCAGCAGGTTTTTGTACAGTGAGTCTGTGTTTCCTGTCACTGTGGGCCTCAGACCACAGTAGTACAGAGCAGAGTCAGACAGCTGCAGGTTCTGGATCCTCTCACTCTCCTCTCTGGATCCATTCACTGAGCGAAGGGCGACGCCTATACACACACCTGAGCACACACACACACACACACACACACACACACACACACACAGACACACCTCATACACCTGTACACACACCTGCGCACACACACTCCTGTGCCGTTCACAGGCCTCCAGGTCAACCCGGGCTTCAGCTCCTCTGCAGGGGTCCTGGGAGCCTTCCTCCAGACCCCGGGTCCCCAGGCCTCTTCATCCTCCTCCTCCTCCTCCTCTTCCTCCTCTTCCTCCTCCTCCTCCCAGGTCCTGGGAGGGAAGCAGTCCCACATCCCCTACAGCCAGCAGAGGCCCTCGGGTCCCGGGGGTCCGGCTCCCGGGGGTCCGGCTCCCGGGGGTCCGGCTCCCGGGCCGGGGAGCCAGGGCCAGCAGTCCCCCAGCAAGCCGGTCCAGATGGGAAAGAGCCCCCCCCACATCCCTGGCCTGCAGCAGGTTTGGCTCTTCTCATCCCCTTTGTCTTGTTGTTGTTGTTGTTGTTGTTGTTGTTCCTAAACACACCTGAACACCCCTACAGACTTTTGATCCAAATGGAAACCTTTTATGTAACTTGATGTTCTCGGCCATTTTGTGGCAAACCAAAGCTGGCGCTCTAAAGTCAGGTGTGACGCAATCTGACATCAGATGTGCAGTGGACAGCAGCGTAACCTGGAGGTCGCAGGTTCAATTCCCACTTGTGCCTTCATTTCATGTTGTTCTTAAGCCTGCAGACCTCTGACTTTCCAGCTGTCTCACCGCCTTGCCGTCTGTCTCCCTCTTGCATCCTCCCCCTTACTCCTCCCCCCCCCCCCCCCCCTGTGTGTGTGTGTGTGTGTGTGTGGGCTCGGTCCTCCTGCCAGAGCTGGTCAAATCTCTGGCCGACTTGGAGGCCACCCTGGACCGGTGGGTTTTGGAAGTGGGTTCTGGACAGCGGAAGTGGCGCTGCTGGCGTTGCCGTGGTAACGAGGAAAAGTGGCGGGAAGGACCCGGCTGGTGGGTTAGCATAGTTCTGTGTAGCCTGTCTCCACTTTCACACCTGTTGGGATCTGCCCTTAATAAACGTTGATCATGTTCTCCCTTTCAAAGTGTGTGGCATTGTTTCATTTATTATTGGATCAAATATTTAGTGTATATATATATAGTTTTCTGTGTGTGATGCTGCTTTCCATAAAAAAGTTACCGTGGTAACCATACAAAATGAAACAGCTGGGTTTAAAAATATTCATGAGAAATGGGTGTGTGTGTGTGTGTGTGTGCGTGTGTGTGTGTGTGTGTGTGTGTGTGTGTGTGTGTGTGTACATAAGTTAATGTGGTTTGGTGGTGGTTTGGTTTGCTACCACAGACTCTGTTCATCTATCTCGTCCATCTCACTTATTGAAATGCTGTTGTGTTGTTTTTGTCAGGGAGTATTTCACTGTGGGGATACAGTGGGGGGTACACACACCGATACAAGGCTGTCACCACCCTGTACAGAAACTGAGTCTTTCTATGGTTTACCATTTACCTCCACTGGACTCAAGTCACATTAGGCTCCTCAGGCTACTTGCTATAATTAAGCAGGCTGTAACAAACACGATTTATTCATCATCGAGGATTAAGGACTCTTCATCCACAGAAGCAAACTGTTATTTTATTCAATCAACAAACTGATTGTATGGCTTGTAAAACATTAATTAAAAATACACTGATAAAAACCTGCTCAGTGCTTCGTGGGATAAGAAGTTCCCAAAGCTGTCCAGGACCAACCAGCCTATTCATTATGTAAGGATAATGTACAGCCAGCCGGTTATTCTTTTATTTATCAATAATGACCGCTTCCCTGTACATCATCCCGCTTATTACACGGCTGCTTACTAAAGAAATAAATGATTTGACACAAGATAAAACAAAAAAGATTTTATTGATTTAAAAATGATTTTATTGCTTCCGCTGTTATATTCTACGGTTGGAAATAGCGTCCATAGCCGTAGAGTGACGTAATTGACCAATCAGAATCGAGTATCCAATAAAGCCGTGTCATAAAATCTGCTAATTATCAATAAGTTATACAACCCTTGCAAACATTAGGCCTACATAAAAACAATTAGGCCGCCGTAGCGTAGGTTACTTGTTGCGTAATCTGTTGCTTTCCACTAAATAGTTATAGTTATAGTTTAACGTGTACGGCTCGTATGATATCATGAAAAGGTTATGCACAATTGCTTGTGCATAATCCTACGAATGTCCAACCAATCAGTGCGCCTGCGCACGCCCCTGCAGCGCACAAAACAAAGAAAGTCGCGACACAGAGAAATGTGCATTTTATTTTCCTAATCTTCGCTCAGTGAATGTAAAGGATCTTTAGTTTCTTAGTTATTACAAAGATTATGAGATTCACTACGGACACCCGGAAGTATTCTTTTCATTAATAGGGTTAAGGTTAAGGTTAAGGTTAAGGGTTAGGATTACCTGCTAGTCTATAGACCTGCTGACAGACTAGGTTATAGTTATAGTCTATAGACTTGCTGACAGACTAGGTCAGGGGTCGGCAACCCGCGGCTCTGGAGCCGCATGCGGCTCTTTAGCGCAGCCCTAGTGGCTCCCTGAAGCTTTTTCAAAAATGTTTGAAAATGGAAAAAGATGGGGGAGAGAAATATATTTTTTGTTTTAATATGGTTTCTGTAGGAAAACAAACATGACACAAACATTATTAACGTTTTTCAATGCTGTAAAAATGTGTAGAATAAATGGGGTGGTGGTGCGCGCAATTAACACACCGTGGACCTACGACCGGCGGGGGGGGGGGGGGGGGAGGGGACGCGGTGTGTTACTATTGCGCTCTCAAAAAGGAGGACAAATACGCGTCTGGCTTGACGCTGCGCCGGGCGCGTACTTGTCCTCCTTTTTGAACCCGCCCCCCCCCGCGGTTATAGTTACAGTATAGGCTTGGTTATAGTATAGTTATAACTATACTATAGTTATAGTATAGTTAAAGTGCTGCTGACAGAGTATGTCATAGTTATAGGGGGGCCCAGCCTGAAAAAGGTTGAGAACCCCTGTCTTAACAGATACGCTGCCTAGAGGGTTTCTGCCTTCCCCCGGATGTGTTGTTTGGTAGTATCTGGGCAGGCGTGGCCTCTATGACGCATAATATGCTCTGATTGGCTAGTGGTGAGCGCCCGCCCCCAGTGTATTATGTGTGCCGCCATCTAGTGTTCAGGTGCAGTTAATACAACTTGTATATTTATTTCTATTCCTTTGTGGCTATGTGTAGATATTACAGTCTGTTGATACATATGTGCAGTTATCCATTCGTCACAGTATAGTTATAGTATAGTTATATTACAGTATAGTTATAGTACAGTTATAGTATAGTTATATTACAGTTATAGTATAGTTATAGTATCGGTATAGTTATTGTATCGGTGTAGTTATAGTATAGTTACAGTATAGTTATATTACAGTAGTTATAGTATAGTTATAGTATAGTTATAGTATAGTTATAGTATAGTTATATTACAGTATAGTTATAGTATAGATATAGTACAGTTATAGTATAATATGATTATAGTATAGTTATAGTATATATATAGTATAGTTATATTACAGTATAGTTATAGTATAGTTACAATATAATATATTTATAGTATAGTTATATCACATTATAGTTATAGTATAGTTATAGTATAGTCACAGCATAATATAATTATAGTATAGTTATATTACAGTATAGTTATATTACAGTATAGTTATAGTATAGTTGTAGTATAGCTATAGTATAGGTATAGTTATAGTATAGTTATATTACAGTATAGTTATAGTATAGATATAGTATAGTTATAGTACAGTTATATTACAGTATAGTTATATTATAGTTATAGTATAGTTGTCGTGTAGTTATAGTATAGTTATAGTATAGATATAGTATAGTTATAGTATAGTTATAGGTATAGTTATAGTATAGATATAGTATCGTTACAGTATAGTTATAGTTATAGTATAGTTATAGTATATATATAGTATAGTTATAGTATATATATAGTATAGTTATATTACAGTATAGTTATAGTATAGTTACAGTATAATATAGTTATAGTATAGTTATATCACATTATAGTTATAGTATAGTTATAGTATAGTCACAGCATAATATAATTATAGTATAGTTATATTACAGTATAGTTATATTACAGTATAGTTATAGTATAGTTGTAGTATAGCTATAGTATAGGTATAGTTATAGTATAGTTATAGTGTAGTTATAGTATAGTTATAGTATAGATATAGTATAGTTATAGTATAGTTGTCGTGTAGTTATAGTATAGTTATAGTATAGTTATAGTATAGATATAGTATAGTTATAGTATAGTTATAGGTATAGTTATAGTATGGATATAGTATCGTTACAGTATAGTTATAGTCAGTGGCGTTTCTACATGTAAAAAACCGGTGGGGCTAGGCACTTTTTTTTTTTTTTAAATGACGTACCAGTGTCCGTGACGCCACCCGTTTGTTTTCACAGTCGTGGCAATCTTTGTGGAGGTTGACTCCGCCTGTTCCCGGCTATCCTGCACAACACAGGACTGTATGTAAAATCTAGTTCAACATCTGACCTGTGGAAGGCAGTAATACGCTAAACGGCTCTAAACCTATCAGTAAACCAAGCCAATGTGGAGGGGGTATTAGAATATATTCAAACAAATTACGGGGCATTTTAAATTTGTTTGAAATTCATTTTTTGAAAACGTTACAGCCCTAATATATTACAAATAAAATTGGTAATTTTCATAAAAAAGCAAAAGTATTTCAAAATAGAGATTGAGCTTTCTTCATTGGTCTAACTTACGTGTCAGTGTCCCACCATGCTGTTTGTAGCCCTGGCTTGGTGTGTCCCATTCTCTATTCAGCCCTCAGCTCCACCACAAGGAACTGTGGAGAGATAACCAGGACAGCAGGCAGGTACTGGGGCTCAACCATTACAAATAAAATATACTTTAACACTATTCAGTATGCTGGGCTTTTGGTTTTTGAACTAAGTGACTGTTATCCATGTATCATATATATTTAATTAATAAAGTACATTAGTGCAGCTTTTAATGTTTTATTGCTGACATCAAAACATTGCAATAATGAAAGTATAGTTTTTAAACTTTAAACTAAGCTTCCGCAAACCTAAAATGACACTAGTGCTAACAGCTGTAAGAGCCACTATAACGCTGTGTTCCCACCAAACGCGATGAACGCGATTTATTCGCGCGTAAAATGAAATCGCGTCGCGCTAGACGCTCCAGTTTTGACGCTGGTCCAATATGCCAAAAAACACCTCATCGCGGCATCGCGGCATCGCATCGGGCGACGAGCCCGCCCAAACAACAACATTTCTTCCGCCATTTCATTCTCTCGTCGACCATGGCTGAGATAACCACCTGCTCTGCCCAGAACTGGTGCTTCATAGCCGGCCATAACCTCGTTGTTATCCAGTGGAAAACAATCGCTAAAAAAAAAGAAGTAAAAAAGATCTGTGTGTGTGTGTGTGTGTGTGTGTGTGTGTGTGTGTGTGTGTGCCCCCCCAACTTTGATTATGGTCAATATATAATATAATATCATATAATATATCATATAAAACATGTATCATTGTGCAACACTGTGTACGTCCGTACGTCAGCACGTCAGCACGTCGGTGACGATCTCAAAGCTGATTGGCTGTCGCGGCGCGTCTTCACGCGAATTCGCCGCAAAAGTTCAATTATTTCAACTCGAGCGATGAAGCGTCATCGCGCCAGGCGACGCGATGGAAGCGATTTTTCGCGGCCAACGCGTCCATCGCGCCGCGCTATCGCGTCCATCGCATCGCCCGGCGCGATGACGCGTCTAATCGCGTGTTTGCATTGACTTTACATGTAATCTCGACGCGCGATGAAGCGTCATCGCGTTTGGTGGGAACACACCGTAAGAACCCAATATCATGTTACCATGGAGACCTCCCATAGGCCTCGGCAGTGTCCTGGAGGAGAAACCAAAGATAATAGCTGTGAAAGAAAAGATTCAGAATGGCCTGTCTTGGTTTAAAGCCCACTCACCACGACAAGGTGCAGGCCAGGAGTGGGGACATATAAGACGGGACAAACATAAACAGACACAACATTGACAAGAACAACGCTTAACTGTCACTGTGTTACGGCAGAAGGTACCGCAGCACAACCACCATCTGTGATTTACAGGAGACATCCGTTGTCTCGTCGGCCTGTACAGCAACACATGATGTCTCGTCCACTTGTTCGGCTGTCCCTGTCCACTTCATACATGCAGTCTAAAGGCCGCAGTATACTCGCCGTTCCCAAGCTGTCGCGCGACGTTGTGACGTCAAAATGACGTAGATCTCGCCGGCGCGACAGGATTTTGGCCCGAACGCGCCGTGTCGCGCACAGCTCCTTTTTTTTCAGCGGCGCGCGACAAAGTGGAAACAGAAACACGGACGAGTTCGAAGGCACATTGTAATGCGCCTTATTGCTAAGGCTTCTTTCTTTATATGTTCTGTTTTATTGTGTGGTGTATGCCTATATGTATTCGCTAATAAACCGTGGTTTTATGTAAGTGCTGTCTACTGTTGTTGTGGTCAAAGACGAGTGGAATTACGTGGCTGAAAAACTATCTCAAAGCGGCAGTAAGTTATAAAATAAAAGTATATAGAGATTGCCAGCGTGTCGTCATCATGACGTATTCCCGGCGGGGAACGCAAAGCATTGTGGGAATCTATGGCACAAACAAACGCGCCAGACTTTGAAGATGCCGTCAACCTGCTGTGTTGTGAATTGCAATAGTCGTTCGCACGATAGACAGGGCAAAAAGATCCGCAATGGACTTTCGTTTTTTTGTTTACCAGCATGGAAAAAAAATAGTTGTAGCCATGTCTCTGAGGTTACGAAAAGAAGAAGAATGGCATGGATAGCGGCAGTGAGGAGGTCAAAGCTCACCTTTGATTACACTCCACCACACATGATGGTGTGTTCGAAGCACTTTCACAAAGGTAAGTAACTCTGTAAATGTTATGTACTTTGCTAATAACCCGCCTATTTTGTTGGACTTAACCAGACTTAGATTTGGCGGCGTTATGCCAATGTTAACTGTTAACATGAGTGTTACCAATGTACGAAGGGTACATTAATCAGTTTTAAATGTTGTACATCTAGGCTACATAGCAATTTATTTGGTGACTATGTTTGCAGGCAAACCTGCCTATGAAATGCTGCAGTGTGATCCTGACTGGGCCCCTTCTCTCCACCTCGGCCATACTGAGGTGAAAGCTACCACGACAGACCGTTTCAAGCGGCTTAGGAGAAGACAACAACAACAACAACAACAACAACAACAAACACAACCACAACCACAACAAGCACCAGAACCGGACCACACTAGTCCTGAGGCTGAGCTGGATAATGCAGCCCCCTTATTCCCGGGTAAGTTTGCACTGGCTATGTATTTTTCAGTACACCATTCCACTATGATTCCCTTCCACCTGGCTGCTTAATGTCCACACTACTCGTCATGTAACATATCACAATGATACATAATCTATTATCTAAATTTTCCTTTGCTTTAGGGTAGTATGTATGTATGTTGTATGAATGTCATAAGGTATTTTAGGGTAGTATGTGTAGCCTATGCTTATTTGTATAGATGTCACTTGTTTGCACCGTGATGTGTGCTACTGGACACCTTCATTTCCTTTAGGATTAATTAAGTATATTTAACTATATATCTTAGTAAAAGAATATAATATATGTTGCCCCCTGTGTATACTTAGTCTGTATTCCGTAGGAATAGAGGTCATTAGGCATTTGGAATGCAGATGTAACCGTCTTGAAATACTTGGAGCAGCTATCAGTAACAAAAGAACGGTGTGAAAGTCTCATCCCTGGGACCAGTTCCTGAAAAGTGTCATTGCGATCAAAGTAATTCAGATTGATAAATCTCATTTAGAAAAAAGTGTGTCCTGAACATCAGGCAAGTACAAAGATTAACAGTTTATGCTTCTTCTTGTTAATACTTTCAGATTACTCTGCACCTATGGCTGAGAAGGAAAGACAAGCGACTCATCCCCTACCACCAGCTCCAGACAATCCTGGGACAGAGGAATATATGGAAAGTGAAACATCAGGGGAGGGTGCTGTAATGGGGAATGCAGATGAACAGTGCACCATGTGTGGCCTCAGACTCCAAGAAATAATGCGTTTGCAGGAGGAGAATCAAAAACTGAAGGAAGAGCTCTCCAAAAGGGCCTTGGATGAGAATTCTCTCAAAGACAATGACTCAAAAGTGAAGTACTACACTGGCCTCCCATCTTTCAGTCTATTGATGGGAGTTTTGATGCAAATCATTCCCAGTCTACCAACATCTAAAGAAAGAAAACTCTCCCATTTTCAAATGCTCCTCCTGACCCTCATGCGTTTAAGACTTGATCTTCCTGTTGAGCATGTTGCACACCTCTTTGACATTAGCCGACAAACAGCATCCAATGTCTTCATTGAGACTATCAATGTACTGCATGCACACCTCAGCCCTTTGGTGTACTGGCCAAAGCGACTTTGTATACAGGCAAGCATGCCACATCAGTATGTAGAGATGTTTGGGAATCGTGTTACTGTTATTATTGACTGTTTTGAGCTTTTCATTGAAAGGGCACAAAATCTACGTGCAAAGGCACAGACATATTCTAACTACAAAAGCAGGTACACAATGAAATATCTCATAGGCATAACACCTCAAGGTACTATCTCTTTCATTTCCAAAGGTTGGGGGGGACGTGCCAGTGACAAGCAAGTCACTGAGAACAGTGGCTTTATTCAGATGCTGTCCCCTGGAGACGTAGTGTTGGCAGACCGTGGCTTCGACATCAAAGAAAGTGTAGCTCTTGTGGGTGCTACCCTGAAAACACCTGCCTTCACCAGAGGTCACAGCCAACTGAATGCACAAGATGTGGAGGAAACTAGGAAGTTGGCACATGTCAGGATCCACGTGGAGCGAGTGATAGGGTGTATGCGGTCAAAGTTCAACATCTTAAATGACACCATACGCCTGGGATTTGTGGTGCCTTGTGAGGGAGAGGAAAAGACTCTGCTGGACAAAATTGTTGTTGTGTGCTGTGCGTTGACCAATATGTGTCCAAGTATAGTTGTGAAGCCCTCGTGTTAGAAGCAAATATGTAAATGTTGTAAATATTGTAAATGTGGTAATAGTTTTCAAATGCAATGTCACGTATCACATGTAATGATTTTTTGCCATCCCTGTAAATGAAATACACACAGACTGAAAGAAATTCTGCATCCTTTATCTGTATTAAGGAATGATTGTGCAAAATCATTTTTTTTGTTGCAAACACAATTACATAAGTCACTAGTACATAACTTAGTCAGCAGAACTAACAGCCAACTTAATTTCCTTACATATTTAACATGTAAATAACTTTGGATGAATGCATTTACATTATAAAAAGTGCTTTATAAAGAATCAACATAAAAGATCACAGGAAGTGTATGAGGTAGGCTGGAGTTGATAAGTCACTGACAAGCAAGCATCACATTGCCAATACACTTCGTTCTCTGGCCGGTGTGCTGCTGTGTCCCCATGCAACCTAAATAGTGCAAAATCAGATTTCTTTGGTTGCTAACAGAATAACATAACTTTGTAGTACATACTAATAACAGCCAACGTAATTTCCGTTTCTTTACATGTTTAACATGTAAATACATTTAGATGAACACATTCACACTTTATAAGGAATCAACATAAAAGATCACTGGAAGTGTATGAGGTAGGCTGGATTTGATAAGTCACCGACAAGCAAGCATCACATTGCCATGTCTCTTCTCTGGCCGGTGCGCTGCTGAGTCCCACGCAACCTAAATGGAACCACTCAATAGGACAGTTCTGGTTATCGCAAGCGACCATGTCATCAAGCTCTTCAGGCTGTCTGCAAAAGCACCACAACACAGCCTTTTCAGGTGCCCTTCTTTTGGGATGGGCGGTGTTACCTGGCTGTACTGTGGCCAATGGTGTTTTGATTGTGCTTTTTCGTGCTCTTTTTTTGTTTTTGTCTCTGGCCTGTGAGTCCACTAATGGCACAGGTAGGTCAGCTGGAGGCACAGGTAGGTCATCTGAAGGTGGGGTGCTGGTAGAGGCTGGTGGGATAACCTTGTGCTTGGGTGTTTTTCTGATGGTGCTCTTCTGTGCTCGCTTTTTTGGTTTGTCTGTGGGATGGGGATCATGTGATGGAACAGGTAACTCAGCTGAAGACACAGGTAGTGGGGGATTAGTGTAGTGATGGGCTACAAGTTCAGGTAGGACAACCTTGTAAAAAAAAATCCTGTGCAGCTGGCAAAAGTGTCTCCCAAAGTCCTACATCAGGCATGACACGCACAGTTGTAAGGCTTTTGGTCGTCCAAACAACAAAGTCACAGAACTGTGACTCGGTGACAAATATCTGAGTTTGTACCTGTTTGTAGTACTTGTGGGTCTTCTTCAACAGCATCCTGCCTTCTGTGAACTGCACACAAAAGTCCTTGTCAGTACATGCTTGCAGAATGTTATGGTCCCAGTGCTTAAAAGGGCATTTAATCTCCAAACATCCTTTCCCGCAACATGCACAGTACACAAGTGCATCAGGAGTCGCGCCTATTTCTGGGAACGAAGGGTTGACTATGAATCCACATTGTTCCACTTTCATGTCCCTGTGCCGCAGCTCTGTCTCTGTGATATAGGAGACCCTTGCCGTATCCTCTTTTTCTCTCCCCCATTGAATGGCCTCTGGGCCACTGTCAGTCTGTCTCAGTGAGGGTTTTTGTGGATAACACACCTTCTCCACAGTTGACTTAGCTGGTGTAGTTATGGAAGTGGAGACAACAGCGTGTATGATGGAGGCGGTTATCCTTCCTGCTCGTGTGCTGTGCCATAGGTCAGACTTGTGCTGCTGTTTTGTGTTTTTTTTCCAGTGCAGCTGCTTCTGTGCCTGTCACTGCCACCAGGTGTTTCAGGCCCTCACAGTATTTAAGCAAGGCCATCAAGTCACAGCCATCCATTTCAGGGTTGCGAAGCCGCAGCAGAGACTTAGGTGTGACAGACGGCTGAATGGGGTCAGCATAGTGGTGGCAGAATTCCTCCATTACAGAACACAGTCCGGACCTGTGTGCATGCATGAGGTCTGTGAGGGGTTTTAAATCTTCTAGTGTCTTCTGTGGTAAACATGTGCCACCTAAGCGGGTCCTGATCTTGGGTGCTGTGCTGGTGTCTCCACAAATTGATCGTTCAAGTGCCTTTTTTCGAGCTGAACTTGTTGTGAAGTCAATAGCATGGCCAGGCACACCCTGCACTTTAGTTATATTAGAGGGCATCACCCAGTATGCCTCAACATCAGTTGGAGTCACATGTCCCCGCAGACGCACAGCTGTATCTATCTTGTACAAGAGGGCCGCCACATGAGAGCACTTCTCTGCCACGCCAGCCATGCAAGTGCAATGCGCGCTCTCCACTTCGCCACATGCTGAGAGTATGACCCATGGCTGTAGGGGCTTCTGGCTGAGTCGCATGGAGTGATTCACCTAAGACAATAAAAACATTATTAATAGCTTGCAGAGACATACAAAACAGTACAAGCAGGACACATTGAGCTATTTGATGTATGTAGCCGATCCAGGGTACAGTGTGGTTGGAAGTGGGCGGGGGATGGGTGGGCTTACTGTACCTCCATTCCTCACCTTTACATCACACCCCCCCACCCCCCCCCTAAGACAGCCCTAAGCCACCTGACCCGTCATGCCCCCCCCCCTTTTTGCCATCCCCATTCCACATCCTTTACATTACCCCCCCCCCCCCCCCCCCCCCCATTTTAATGCAGCCCTCAACCACCCCCACTCCACGTCTTTACATCACCCCCACCCCTTAATGCTGCCACCTCCTCCCCCCCTCCCCTAATGCAGCCCTTAGCCCACCCATCCTTTCAATTCCATACAGTCTGACTGCCAAAAGGCTTGTGCAGCAGTAGCTCCAACAACAGTGTTTTACTAGCATTTAGTAAGAGCAGTAAACAAGTCGCAATTTCCTGAATTTACAATCTATCTTAGGCATGATGTGTTTGTCTTGCTAAATTACGTTGTTTTGTTGTTTTCATACTGTAACCAGATAAATAAGAAAGAGTATGCTGCTAAAAACATTAGCATACCTTTGAGCTGATGACCGTTTTCTGGCCAACTTTCACTATCTCCAGATCCTGGACCCATCCATCGGTAAAAAAGACCTGGCCCTGCTGCACAGACTTGAAGTTACTGTACACTTCGTGAGTGTATGCACTTACATTTAGTACCATATCATTATATATATATGGGTGCTGGAAGTTGGGAAGCAGGTTAATGTCAGCGGACCACACCTTATGTTCATAGGGATCCAGCCCTTTGATTGTCTTTATTTTGTCCTCGTATCGTTTCTTTGCGGCTGGATTTAGTTTTAGGCGGTATGGTTCTTTGTTGTTTTCCTTTGCCCGCTGCATTGTGCCAGTTAATTCTGTTTTTCATTGTACTTTTGTTATTATTTACATTGTCCATGTCTAGCGCGCTGTAGATCGGGGGAAATTGGCCAAAGATACCCACAATCCTTTGCGTTTCTGATGACGTTGCCGCCCAGTTGGTCACGTGTCTTGGCAATCTCTATAGGCTAAGATAATCACTAAGTTATTAAGATGGATGCTTACAAACACTTCATATGAGAACTGCTGCCATACACTGGACTGTTGATGGCTGACCAGATGGGGAAGTGATGTAGAATAATGTCGCGGCCACCAGCGCGAGTATAAATAGTTACCGTCCTCCCGTGACGTCACATTGTCGCGCGACAGCTTGGGAACGGCGAGTATACTGCGGCCTTAACAGTTGGTCCTGTATGGTGATGTCCCTTTGAATACGGGCTGAGCGTCATAGTGCCGCTGAAGCCGAGCATCGCCCTCACACATCGTCTCAAAAATACAACGGAATATCCCCGGATTCAGACCGCCGACTCGTCGTGACTCTGCAGTGCTGTCTCACATTTCCCACACAGTTTAATACAAGTGATGATCCGACCGAGTACATACCTGTTTTCGTTTGCGTACCTCCGACATGCTTGTTAGCAACTTCTCACACGGCGCACACGTGAGGACGAAGTCACTCGAGTCATGACTCATCACGCCGCGCCGCACACTACAGCCAATAGCTGCGAACAATGAAATGACGCTGTAGCGGAACGAACCATATATGTCCATACAGTGCCGGTGGGGATAGCCCTACCATAGGAAAAATATTTTTCTCCGTCCACTTCAACGGAGAACATGCTGAGCATGCGCAGTTCAATTTTTCAAGTCCCAATACACACTACCATTAGACAGGTGGGGCTAGCTCCACTTAAAGCCATTTCTAGCCCCACCAGCCCCCCTCAGGCTGAAGAAGCAAGCTAGGGTCGACTAAAAATGAACTAAAAGCGCCAAACATATTATTTTACAGTACTTTATGGGGAGATTTTTTTGAAATATATATATTTAAAAAAAAATGTATATATAATTTTTTTATTTTTTTTTATTTTTATTTTTTTTATTTATTTTTTATTTTTTATTTTTTCTTGTGAGAGAAGGTGGGGCTCTGCCCCACCTGCCCCTAATGACCAGTCGCCACTGGTTATAGTATAGTTATAGTATATATATAGTATAGTTATAGTATAGTTATAGTATAGTATAGTTATAGTATAGATATAGTATAGTTATAGTATAGTTACAGTATAGTTATAGTATAGTTATAGAGTTATAGTATAGTTACAGTATAGTTATATTATAGTTACAGTATAGTTATAGTATCGATGTAGTAATAGTATAGTTATAGTATAGATATAGTATAGTTATAGTATAGATATAGTATAGTTACAGTATAGATATAGTATAGTTATAGTTATAGTATAGTTATAGTATACCGGTAGGTATAGTATAGTTACAGTATAGTTATAGTATAGATATAGTATAGTTATAGTATAGATATAGTATAGTTACAGTATAGTTATAGTGTATAGTTATAGTATATAGTTATAGTGTATAGTTATAGTATAGATATAGTATAGATATAGTATAGTTATAGTATAGGTATAGTGCTGACTCACTTTACTTTCACTTTCGCTTCCTCTCTGTGGTTTGGAGTTGAGCTGAGCTCTGCTGCTCTCCGTTTATTTGTCTCTTTACAAATCTCCACAATGCAGCTGGGATCCGCTCGTATAGTTTGAGAGTTAGACGATAGTTTGAATGATATAAACTTAATCTGATAGGGATAGTTGATAGAGATCATTGCGTGTTGGCTTGGGATATGAATATAGGACATTCAATTAACTTAAATGGCAAATATACATTTTAGGTCGGTCTAAATGAACGGCTGTTCAACTGCTAAGTGGCGTATGTGCGGTTAATCTCGTGGAAGTTGTTGTAGAGAGATAAGTGTATTTTATCATCTTGATCAACTTTAAATGATTGGACTGCTACTCGTTTACAGGCTAAATATCTAAATGTCTAAATATGTAAATATGTAAATGTCTTACAACGGTGTTGCTCCAGGGACAGCATGGAGGTCCAGGTCTCCCCACAGCAGGGCAGCCCTGGGGATGTGGCGCTAGTTTTTGTGCTGGGATGTTTCACTGTGGGTATTATCTGCTATTCGGTAAAGGAATCTCTGTCACCGTTCATTTGAAGGGTAAGTCATGTTCTGTTAATGAGCAACCTTCTCACATAACTTCAGAATAGTTTCATTTATTACTTTAATCCATTTTGACATTTCATTCAAAAATATGGAAAAATGTAAAAAATATTTTTTGAAGAAACGCTTCATTTGGTACTATAGCGCTATACTGCGGCGGTTTATTGATTGGTATTTCTTCCTTTCCCTCCATAAGATGCTACTCCTCATGTCGCCCCCACGCTGTCTCTCCTCCGCCCTGAGGGCGACACGGGCGGCCCGCAGGTCTGCCTGGCGGCCGGCTTCTACCCCGAGGAGGTCTCGGACCACGTGCTCCTGGTCCAGAAGGGGGGGGTCCAACGGTCAACAGTCATATCCACCAAAGCCAAATCATACTTTTTTGCTGCTTTTTCCCAAAGAGTAGGCATCGAGTATTGTCAGATGAAAGGTAAGATGGCAGCAAATGTCTCTGTAAGTTGAAATAGGCTACTTTAAAAAAATACTTAAAAATACATATTTTTAAATCAATCTTTGCATACTTTTTGGTAGGGCTTCATGGTTAGAGTAGTTTTATTTCTTCACTCAAAGATTTGTCTGCAATTGTCGAATGCTAAAGTTAAATTGAGAATTGTATTACGATTGAAAGTTGTTTGTACCACGTGGAACGCAGTTATATAATATTATAAACCATGAAGCTCATGTTCGTTTTATTTGGCACATTTAAATTTGAAGGCTTATCTAATTACAAATGTGTGTGTGTGTGTGTGTGTTTCCAAAATGTCCCAAATGACATGTCTTCAACCATTTGGTCACTTTTAATCCTAGTAGTTGACGGTTTGTTTGTGTTTTTTGTTCATCATTTCCTTGAGACAACTAAATCTAGTTTTAAATGTAGTCGTGTATCGGCTGCCTGGATAGCAGAAGTCTGGACTGACCAGTGCACTGTCTAACTCTGCTTTAATTATGTGCTCACGGGTTAACTAATGTAGAATTAGATTGCCAGTACTGTATGGTGTTGTATTATTTATTCATCAATACAATTCCTGCTATTCATCACTTGTAACTTCCAATCTTCCAATCCCAACTCCTGAAAATGGCCGTGACGGTCCAGACAATACCCAGCTGAGGCTGAGCTCCTGCCACCTGCTGATAGACGGCCTGCGACTCGTCTTGACCAAAACCCTCGCTCTCAACATGCTGCTGGTGGTCCGAGGTCTGCTGGTCTAGAAGACCACCGCAAGGCACACATGGACTCAAGGCTAAGAAGATGTTCAGAATGCCTTCATAGAAGTGGTCAGGGGGGTATTAAGGATGCAGGCGTACTGTTGTTGTGTAGTGGACCTTTAGTCGCTTCTAAAGGGTCTAAATATGGACAGAAAGATAGATAAGGCTGCTTAGTTATACACAACTAAATGGTAACGTTTAAGGTTACATCCTTTGGTCCTAATAAATAGATCATGAACAAATTATTATTTGCATGTAATCTACAAATTTGAGAATTTGAAGGGAAAGATTAGTATTTAGTAAAAAATGTATTTAAAATGTCTACTATGCCCCAACTTACCAATAATACTTAATATACTTACTAATAATACTTATTATACTTACTAATAATACTTATTACAGCCCTTGATTGTATACTGTATACTGTTGTGCTAAACACAGAGCAGCCTAAATGTCTCTGCTATAATTCGCTGTTTTGAAGAAAAATGTAAAGCCTAACTGTCATGAACGCAGTCCAAACATTTGAAATAAAGGTTTCATTGTTCAGCTCAACCAGCAGCACCTGTCAGTCTGTCGCTGGGACCGGTTGGTACTTGATGCTATCGGGGAAATGTGAACAGCTGGTGAACGAGCTGAAGAGATGTTGGGACGTTTCAGACACCACAACTATATGTGTTATCAGGCTCTTCCACTGGGTTCCTTAGTTTGTAGTCATTTGGTCAAACTGGGAGCACTTTAGAATAACTGCAATGTTCAAGCATCGATATTCACCCTGTTAACAATATTTCATGAATAATATTTCATGAATAATACAAATGTGAGCCTATTGGTATGATGGGGCCCTATCATTTTAGTTGGTATGGCTTTGGTCCAATTCAAACTATTGACACACATGTAAAGCTGGGGCCTGTCTGTCTTCTCTTGTTATCTGGGCCTCATATGAGTCAGTAGTGCTGCTTGTTATTAGTGAGGAAAACCACAGTTGAACTGAAACCATGGCAACAGAGGAAACCCAACACGCTGATTACCATCTCATTCTCTGACTGTGTTTCTGAACGTCTGCCCAACATGCATTGAAACAAGTCTGTCACTTACAACTATGGCTGCTCACTGTATGGAAACAGATAAGTTTATTGAAGGTGACGGTGTTTTTTTGAAGCCCTGTGTAGTTCTGCGTAACATCCACCTCCCATCCACCTCTACGGTGTAATGCTGTGTTGGCCGACTTGTGTTTTTCACTTGCATAAAAGAAGAACATGGCGTTGCTTCAGATGTAGTCTGGTGTGGTGCTGCCCTGCTGGGGACCAGTAGATGACGGTTATTTCTGTGAATATTTTCAGAAGCAGCGATGGAAGTGACTCGTTGTAAATCTCTGACACGACGTGTGTTATTGTTTTCATTTTCAGTCAATACATAAGGAATTAAGGAATAAGAGATTTGCAGTAAAGTTACATTTATTTCTGTTCTTTATTAGCTGTTGCTAACTTCTGGTGGGCGGGGATGGACCAACAACAGGTTTACAGTTCACTAGCGGTCACAGACTAGTTAGCCACAAGAGTTGCCTAGTTAGCCAGCAGTTAGCCAAATAAAGTTTTACATTTTCCAACATTTGAACTCTCCTTCCTGATTCCTTGCTGCTACTTCATGATGTCATTGATGTGCGTATTGAGCTGGCGTGTGGATCAAGTCATCCCAGTGCAGAGGCCTACATTGTGAGAGTTGAGTCAATAGTAAAATCAGAATATATCTCCTTTGTCAGCAGCCTGGTGGCTCCAAGGTGCCAGTACTGTTCCCGTCCACCAGGCGGCTGATACCAGCTGCCTGGCGCCAGCAGTCCTCTACTTCTGCTCTACAGGAATCTGCTTTCAACTTGACTTTCTAAAGGACAACATTTCAAAACCTACACAAGATATCTTCATGTTGTGTAGTGTGTACTAGTAGGCTATTGCCAATGCTGACAGGCCAGCTCGTAGGCCTGTGCGGTTAGTGGAAGTTGACTTGTGTGTCATTTTGTACTTCGAGGGCCGAGGGTTTTTTTCACTGCTACTCATAAATCACACATAAGGCGCTTCCCCAGATCTCATGTATTACAATAGTAATAAATGTGTGGCGTGCCCCTGCTGCGTGCTCGCCATTTATACCTCTAGTTCAGGGGCTTGAAGTTAAAGCTGCCATACAATTGGATGCTCCCAAAAAACAGGACGTATTTATAAAGGCCAGAAATGTTTGCAGAGCTGAATAAAACGGGGAGCCGGACCTCATGCAGGAGACTTCACTGTAGTTCAGGTATAAAACATGGAGAGATGACACCATGTTGGTGCAGAGCCACCGTGAGGATTATAGGCCTACAACAATACAAACAAAGCATAGCTTTCATTTACAATCACTTATTGAGTTTAGTAGAAACGTGTTGAAGAATTGTTAACACTAACTTAACAGTCCACATTTTGTATGTGTCCCTACACAGGACAAATACAATTCAAGGCAGCGCTTTACAAACAATAAGCAGAGGATATGACATCATACCGTCGTACCAATCATACACCGAGACAATACAAACATTCACAAAGTAAAGTTCATCATTATTCTAGTTGGTGTTGTCCACAATGTGCCAGTAAATGATCCCATGTACTGATAAATAAAATCTATAGTTTGTATCCTGATGGTTGGCATTAGAGCTCAAAGTTACAGATATATAATCTCACTCTGAAGTGAAAGGTGAAAAAGTGTTGAAGATAATATCAAATAGTTTTAGATCAGGTAGTTTTAACTCAACACTCATTATTTCACTTTCAATAGGCCTATTGGAAAAACTAATTAAAATATATGTAATAATATTAATGAATAATAATTACAGCCTAATTACCAATGTCTCTAATAATTATACAAGGTAATAAATAATCAGATTCCTCCCACAGACTAAATGTCTCCATGGATATGAATCTATAGAGAGCTGTTTGTGGCACCGCTCACTGCTTTGTTCTTGGTCTGTTATTCACTTCATTTTGGTTTCATTTGGAAATTCATAGTCCAGTCAAAATAAATTGTATCACTTATTAAATATTTGAAATTGTTAAAGTGGAATCCAGTTTAAAATTCAGAATACATTTCATGGTGCATCTAATAATAATATATAACGCTATCTTTCTATTTCTCAAATTATGGTCATCAATATTTAGGCCATCATATGATCTCTATGTTTCCTAATATCATTGTTGACATCATAGGCCGATATAATGTTATTCTGATGTTGTGGGAATTGGAGAAAAAGCCTTTTTGTTTAGCTGATATGATTTGTATATTCTTCTTTAATGGCGTCTACATTATTGAAGAAGCCTTTATGACGTTTTTTACATATTTGCAACGTTTTGCTAATAAATATCGGCCTAATATTACAAGTTAGAAAGTCTGCGGGAGTTTTTTTGTCAGCTTTTGATCTCCTCATCCCTTTCCGACGCACCTGTCTCATGAAGTAGATGGCAAAGTGCTTCTCACTTTCTACAGCATTTTTGATTGAAAGTCTATAATAATCTGCGTGGTTTTAACTTGTAGTACACATGATCAAACTCTTCTCTCAGCACTCATCAGTGTTTCCATTTCCACCCACACCTCTGTCGTCAAGGAGACGGCCACGATGCTGTTTTGATTGGCAGCTGGTCCTCAGTGTGGGGAGCAGGATGTGGTGCTCTGTGATGCTTGTGGTCTGGAGCTGCTGGTGGTGAGGAAACAGATGCAGGTCTGCACTAATAGAGAGAACCTGAGCTCATCTGCTCTCCCAGCAGCGACTCAGTCTCACACACACACACACACACACACACACACACACACACACACACACACACACACACACACACACACACACACACACACACACACACACACACACACACACAGCAGCGTCTCCACTCCACTCCAGATATGTTTTATTTCACTTGAGCTGCAGGTAAATTAAACTCTGTGCTCTCATTGGTCCTCAGAATTATGTGACACACAGAGACACCACGCCATTGGTTCAACTGAGCTGTCACTCAAAAGGCAGCCCTCCCGGTCCCCCCCAGGGGGCGGTGGTGGCAGGCGGGTGTTGAGGACCTATTAGAGGCCACCCAGGTTCCCCCTGGTCTCAGTGGCAGCCCCTCTCCTCAGCTACTCCTGCAGACCAGATGCTTCTCCTCTCCAGGGCTGCCTGGAGCGCCCTGTGTTTAGGTGACCGTTTCCCACCAATCACAACTCAACACACAAAGTGTTTCGTCCACCCCAGAACAAGGATGCTCATCCATGTGCTCTTGTCCCTACAGCGGTGGTTGCCATGGCAGCAGAGCTGACTCAGGACCAGGTGTCGTGGAGCAGGAGAGAAGGTACAGCCGTCTCCTTCAGATGTACAAACACTGACCAGTGTGGTACATATATCAATTGGTACCAGAAGAAAGAGACGGAAACATTCACCCTGATTCTTCTCATTCAGAAGAGTAATGGTAGAGTTGTTAAAGGTTACAACCATCCTCAGAAAGATGACTTCTCATCTGTTTTAAAAGAGAACAGCTATGAGTTGTCGCTTCAGAAGGTGAAAGTGTCCCATTCTGCCACCTATTACTGTTCCTGTTGGATTAGTGGCACACAGTGAGACGTTCTCCTTCCTGCCCGTACAAAAACCTCTGGTGATCACATGACCTTGCAGCTCAGCTCCCATTGGCTGTTCAATCTCCAGCCAGGCGTCCATGTTAACAGACATGAGCAGGAAGGTCTGGACTCTGTTCTGTCAGAGTTCGATCCCAGCCTGGACCTACTGTCTGTAGTTTAGGCTTCAATCTAAGCCTTGGTCTCTCCTTGCTACTGTGCAGAGTCAATACAATCACTGGACTGGTTGTTCATTAGGCTGAGATGGATCAAACTAAAGAGTAACACTAGACACACATCCCCAGGCTCTGATGAAAGTGGACCACTTTAGGCTCAAGTCTCAAGATAAACCATCTAGTAAAATACTAAGCTGTTACCTTTACCTTGTAATGAAGCGCTCTCTGGAAGACCTTTAACTTCCTGCTTCCATGAGAAGGAATGAGTCTTTAGTTGTTAATAAAGCCAAGGATGAAGAAGGAATGAGTCTTTAGTTGTTAATAAAGCCTAGGATGAAGAAGGAATGAGTCTTTAGTTGTTAATAAAGCCTAGGATGAAGAAGGAATGAGTCTTTAGTTGTTAATAAAGCCTAGGATGAAGAAGGAATGAGTCTTTAGTTGTTCATAAAGCCTAGGGTGAAGAAGGAATGAGTCTTTAGTTGTTCATAAAGCCTATGATGAAGAAGGAATGAGTCTTTAGTTGTTCATAAAGTCTAGGATGAAGAAGGAATGAGTCTTTAGTTGTTCATAAAGCCTAGGATGAAGAAGGAATGAGTCTTTAGTTATTAATAAAGCCTAGGATGAAGAAGGAATGAGTCTTTAGTTGTTCATAAAGCCTAGGATGAAGAAGGAATGAGTCTTTAGTTGTTCATAAAGCCTAGGATGAAGAAGGAATGAGTCTTTAGTTGTTCATAAAGCCTAGGATGAAGAAGGAATGAGTCTTTAGTTGTTCATAAAGCCTAGGATGAAGAAGGAAAGAAGACAGTTGAGTCATTTCTACTGAACACAAGTAGTGACATCAACTCTCCTTGTTTTACTCTGCAGTCTCTTCCAAAGTCCTCCTCCAACATGAAGCACATCTACATGTCTCCCTCGCGTTGGAGCACTTCTATCATCTAGGGATCGATGTGATCAGCAAGTTACTGATCAGCACTGACGGCATCACAGGCCAGCCCACAGAGGTTTATGTTGCAGGATATTTCACTGTGGATGTCTTGATCTTCGGTGGCGGCACCACCCTGGTTGTTACAGGTAAGATCACTTCTTTCATGGTTTCTCTAACTTTGTGTTTCATGTCACGTTGGGCAGAATATGAGTGTCATAATATTTCCACTTAGTTGTGTTTGACCTGTTTGACTTGTGCTATGAAGTCAGTGTCTGAAGATTCATGGTGTCTTTGTTCAGCTTCAGATATCACTTATGCCGTTTCATAAACTATGCATCAGTATAATATCTCAGTATATTATATTATACATTTTAAAGTTCATGACCAAATATTGTGAACTATCAAGATGGGGGTATAAATAAATACTAACGTTAAACTAATAAAATGTAAATATGAATTTAATCAGCAGCTGGCCAACAGTATTTAAAGCCTCCTCACAACATTTAAGTAGAATCTAATACTAATAATAATCATAATAAATATTATTATAATTATTATACCTATAATAATAATAATTATGATTATTATAGTAATGTATGTAGTTTTACAATAAAGTAAATGCAATAATTAAACATACGTTTATTATTCATTATTAGAATTGAGTTTGTTTTTAAATAAACATTTGATACTTAACATATTTTAGGCCTATTGACGAAACATTTTTTGGTATAGATATGTTCAAGATTCAAGTTTCAACAACTTTATTTGTCACATACACATACAGGATGTAAAGTGAAATTAAAGTGGCAATGCTTACGGGATTGTGTAAAATGTAATAACATAGATCAATATTATATTGGTATATTAGACCAATAATAACAAATTAATAATGTTTATTTTGGAGTAATGTTATGTATATTATGCTAGCTATATAAATCAGATATATTCTATGTATATCACAGTTATATACGACGGAGTATTAGGGCCACATTAAGATTTTTTTGTTCCATTAAATTACGAGAATACAGTCGTAAATATTTAATTAATTGCGAGAATAAAGTCGTAAATATTTAATTAATTGCGAGAATAAAGTCGTGAATATTTAAGTAATTGCGAGAATAAAGTTGTAAATATTTAATTAATTACGAGAATAAAGTCGTAAATATTCAATTAATGATGAGAATAAAGTCGTACATATTCAATTAATGACGAGAATAAAGTCGGAAATATTGATTAAATTACGAGAATAAAGTCGTAAATATTCAACTAATTACGAGAATAAAGTCATAAATATTGATTAAATTACGAGAATAAAGTCGTAAATATTCAATTAATTACGAGAATAAAGTCGTAAATATTTAATTAATTATGGGTTTTACACCTAAATGTTAGGAAACTGTCGCCCCAGGTTGAATTTGCCGGTCATTGAAGGGCTTCACTGCTCGGCTTCCGGCTGAGCTATTACATATGTCTGCTTGTAAAGCTGCATCTCTCGGTTTCATTAATACAGAATTACGTCGCTATCATTTTCCATTCCGGAGAAAGACGGAAAGAGTCCAGCAATACCCGACTTCTGAAACAACATGTAACACACGTTAACCTGTAGGCTGCCTTAAACCTGGGTTTGATGATCACAACCGCAGAATACACGTTTAAGGTGTAGCCGTCATTAATTCAATATGTACGACTTTATTCTCGTCATTAATTTAATATGTATGACTTTATTCTCGTCATTTAATCAATATGTATGACTTTATTCTCGTAATTTAATGAAAAATGTCTTAATGTGGCCCTAATACTCCATCGTAGTTATAAATGTTAATAATCTTGTTAGAGTATTTTCTGAGCTATAATGTAGTTTGTGTTTAGTTTCCAAGGTTTTGACATCATGTGACTTGTTTTCCGTCTCTCGATTGGTTCTTCTATGAAGACACGACGGTTGAGAAGCCCAAAGTGAGCGTCTACCCAGCGACGGGAGCTGATTTAAAGGGCCGGCGTTCCCTGCTGTGTGTAGCCAGAGACATGGTCCCTGAGGTGGTCCGGGTCTCCTGGAGGAGGAAGGGGGGCGGAGGGACGGAGAATGAGGGGGAGCAGCTGGAGCTCAGAGGACTGCCATACGCTGCCAGCATCCTGGTTATTGATCAGCAAGAAACCCTCAGAGATCAATACATCTGTAGAGTTGAGCATGAGAGCGGTCTGCAGGTGGTGGAGATCCCAGGTAATGAAGAGCTACAAACCTTCACATTCACCTTGTTGCCTATTACTGACCCACACTGGCTATCACCTGGAGCATGTTGTCTATTACTGACCCACACTGGCTATCACCTGGAACATGTTGTCTATTACTGACCCACACTGGCTATCACCTGGAACATGTTGTCTATTACTAACCCACACTGGCTATCACCTGGAGCATGTTGTCTATTACTGACCCACACTGGCTATCACCTGGAACATGTTGTCTATTACTGACCCACACTGGCTATCACCTGGAGTATGTTGTCTATTACTAACCCACACTGGCTATCACCTGGAGCATGTTGTCTATTATTGACCCACACTGGCTATCACCTGGAACATGTTGCCTATTACTGACCCACACTGGCTATCACCTGGAGCATGTTGTCTATTACTGACGCACACTGGCTATCAACTGGAGCATGTTGTCTATTACTGACCCACACTGGCTATCACCTGGAACATGTTGTCTATTACTGACCCACACTGGCTATCACCTGGAGCATGTTGTCTATTACTATCCTACACTGGCTATCACCTGGAGCATGTTGTCTATTACTGACCCACACTGGCTATCACCTGGAGCATGTTGTCTATTACTGACCCACACTGGCTATCACCTGGAGCATGTTGTCTATTACTAACCCACACTGGCTATCACCTCCAACAGAGGTTACCGTAGCAACAGAAGGCCCCGGAACGACAGCGGTTACCGTAACGACAGAAGGCCCCGGAACGACAGCGGTTACCGTAGCGACAGAAGGCCCCGGAACGACAGAGGTTACCGTAGCGACGGCAGGTACTACTGAGTCCTGGCATCCAGGTAGACCCAGAGCAGGTCTTCCAGATGAAGCGCATCATAAGATCACCTGTTCTCACTTTGAGCTGTTGTGGAAATCCCAAGTGGCTTCTGGATTAGCAGTGTGGTATTTTATCAAGGAGAAATTAATATATATAGTTTACTGTGTAAACCAGTGTAAACCATTATAAACAGTATGAACCAGTATGGTGTGTGTATATAAACCATTATAAACCAGTATAGACCAGTACCAGTATGGTGCGTATAACCTGTATAGACCAATGTAGTGTAAGGAGTCTGTCCTCTGGCTCATCTGTGGTTCCAAGCCAGTATAAACCAGTATAGATCAGTATAAACCAGTATGGCATGTATAAACCAGTATAGACCACTATGGAGCGTTTAAACCAGTTTGGACCAGTATAGACCACTATGGTGTGTATAAACCAGTATAGACCAGTATGGAGCATTTAAAAAGTATGGACCAGTATAGACCACTATGGTGTGTATAAACCATTATAGACCACTATGGAGCGTTTAAACCAGTATGGACCAGTATAGACCACTATGGAGTGTATAAACCAGTATAGACCACTATGGAGCGTTTAAAAAGTATGGACCAGTATAGACCACTATGGTGTGTATAAACCATTATAGACCACTATGGAGCGTTTAAACCAGTATGGACCAGTATAGACCGCTATGGTGTGTATAAACCAGTATAGGCCGGTATAAACCACTATAATCCAGTATAGACCGCTATGGTGTGTATAAACCAGTGTAGACCGGTATAAACCACTATAAACCAGTATAGACCGCTATGGTGTGTATAAACCAGTATAGGCCGGTATAAACCACTATAATCCAGTATAGACCGCTATGGTGTGTATAAACCAGTGTAGACCGGTATAAACCACTATAAACCAGTATAGACCGCTATGGTGTGTATAAACCAGTATGGACCAGTATAGACCACTATGGTGTGTATAAACCAGTACAGACCGGTATAAACCAGTATAAACCAGTATGGACCACTATGGAGCGTTTAAACCAGTATAAACCAGTATAGACCACTATGGAGCGTTTAAACCAGTATAAACCAGTATACCGCTATGCTGCTTATAAACCAGTATAAACCAGTATACCACTATGCTGCGTATAAACCAGTATAAACCAGTATAAACCAGTATGGTCTGGGGGGTGGGGGTCCCTGCAGGGTCCTTCCAGGAGCTGTCCAGAGCCAGGCTGGCGTCTGTGCTCTACACAGTGATGGTGGTGAAGAGCGTACTCTGCTGCTGTGGTCTGGCTCTCCTGCTCCTCCACATCAACAAGACCAGCGAGACGCCCAGCCGGCCCACACAGCACCAGCACCACCACAGCCCTGGGCTGACCGTCCTGTCCCCCAGAACCAGGCGCCTGCTGCTGGACTGACCAGACCACCCACCTTGTACCACCTCACATTGGACTTCATCATGTCGCCATTTCTATTCGCCATTTTAGTCCTTTCAGTGTTTTCCCACCATTGGTCGTCCAGACAACTGCATGAGTGTTTGTTGGTTTAGTGTTGTTTGTGGGTGTGGTCTGTGGACCGTAAACACACCTACTGCTAATGAATTAAAATCTCACATGGAACATTAGCTCTAGGAATGTGTGTGGTGGCCACCTGGCGGTTTGCTTTTCCAACATACAGAATATTGACTTCCAGATGTCATTGCCAGACGGCTGGACCTCGCCTGGCGCTGGACAGATTCAACCGCTTTGAGCTGCTGTCAAACTCTGTCCTGTTGACCAAACTGTGCGCTGGTCTCAACTGTTCCAACATGGCGGACTAGTTTCCCTGCAGACGGTATCGGTTTCACTACCTGTTGTGGCGTGAGATGGATGCAGCTCGTTGTAAAGGACAGTGAGCTGCAGGGAGAGACATTATCCCCTTTTACAGTCTGTTCAAGGCGGGAATGTTGCGCCGCTCCGCCGCCTCGCTGTCTGTATAAAACGTACAAACACAGAATGGGGGGGGGGGGGGCGTTGTTGTTCACCTTTAAGGCGGCAGCGGAGGTCCTAACAGCCGAATCGCCGTCTGTGTAAAACGGGTGAAGCGGCTGCAGGGTTAAACAGTCTCCTCTAGTGATGACCTCATCACTGCAGGGTTAGACAGTCTCCTCTAGTGATGACCTCATCACTGCAGGGTTAAACAGTCTCCTCTAGTGATGACCTCATCACTGCAGGGTTAAACGGTCTCCTCTAGTGATGACCTCATCACTGCAGGGTTAAACAGTCAATATAACAACAAACACATATAATTAAAATGTATTTCTATTCGGCGGCAATTCACTCTCAGAATACTGCAATACAACTCGCATTGGGTCTGACTACTACCTGGAAAACAATTAGTACTTGAAGCGGTCCCCAGCAGTGACTGTATTTCTGCATGCCTCTCTTATGTCGTCCTTTAAGGGATGGATCAGCCTACCAGTTGGTACAGTCCACTAGGTAGGCTGGTGGGTTGACATGTTGTAGGGTGTGGTGCCACCTGGTGGTCAGAAAGGGGCGATCCTGTCGTCCTGTAATTCACTCTCCACCCAGCAGGGGGCAGCATCATCCTCACAACTACTGGTGCGGCTGCTCATGCAGTCGTTTATGACATTGTAATAAAGGTCTCATTAAATCGTTTTTTCGTTAATTTTGCAGTGGTCTCCAGTATTAATAAATGTCCTGTGAGCCGGTTTTGGTGAAAACAATGCTCTGGTGCGCCTGTTTCAGGCTGTTCTAGTTTGGAGGAGGAGGTGGGGAGGAGAACGAGAGATTTTCGGCTCTTACTCATGTATATTCATGACATTTAAATGACTTGCCTCTGATTGGCTAACAGCACTGTCCGTCACAGTGGTGTTAGCCAATCAGAGGCGAGTGATCCTCTAGTGTCGTCACCACTTTACCTGGCTCAGTTCTGTCAGCTTTACCGCTACGAACATAGACATCTTATACATAGACGGAGCATCGAGCGCTACTGCCTACTGGCGCTGACGAGACGCGGGGCCGCCATCTTGGAGCGGTGATCCGCTCCACTCAGTGTCATTCGTCAGCGCATATAATTAATCATACCTCACTGAATACCACTGATTTTCACGCGGTTTTTTGTCATACGTGTAGCTATGATAAAGGACACATGTTTAGGCGTGTAATATTATTTTCACAAAATATAACCAATAGTACGGTATAATGTTAAATCTTACTTGTGAAATGTAATCCCGCGATTTCTATTTTCGACCGTCCGCTCATTTGAGCAGGAATAGCTGAACAGCAGCTCGGCATCCATTTTTTCTTCTCCTGGCCATAACTGTCAATCTATGCTGCTCCCCTCCCCCATCACCACTCCAAGATGGCCGCCGAATTTCTCGTGCCACAGCAGCCAATGCTCCGTCTATGTATAAGATGTCTATGGCTACGAACTGATGACCACAATGTCTTCGGAGATACAGCCTTATGTGTGTGGACGTGGAGAATGTGAACATGCTGTTTGGTAGCAGAAACCTCAGGTGGAAAAGTGTATTGTTTTACTTACAGACAGTGAGCTGGCGGTCGGTCGTCGCGACGGTACAGAATCAGGTTTTAGGGACTTCCCATACCCGTATGAATTAATGAGACGTCACGTAGCGCCCCGCAAGAAGAAAATCATTCATTCAAGCCATGTACTGTTTTCTCCATCGCTCTGCCCTGTCACGTGATATGGAGGGCTTTGTTTACTAGTTCTGCCATCGGAGAACGCTTCGTCTGTTGCCACCCGGAAGAACGTATATTGTTGTTGTGACGTCATGGTGGTTTGTCGTATACTGTTTTCCTGAGGGCGGTCTCAAGCCAAGGTAGGCGAGCTCATGAATATTCATACACATTCATACGTCACACTGTTGGGCTGTTTCTCACTTCCTCGTCTCTGACTTCCTCGTCCGTCTATGTTCTTACATTGGCTATGCATGCGATGGGGCAGAAGAACGGTTTCCACGTGCAGCATATGCAACTAGGAGTGACCTCATATCCCAAAAGGAGCAAGTAAAAACGGTTTACCGGTGAAGTCCACCTAACAGCTAGCACTTAGTTTATCTATATGTCTGTGTGTTGTGAGAGGACACCTCTGTGTTCTTCTCCCAGCGCAGAAGCATTCTTCATGTAAAGGATGAGTGAATATGATGAACAAAAGAAATAAGGAGAACAACCTGTAAATGTATAACAGAAAATACACGACACTCCGCTCCTGAACCGGGAGGGAGCGCTTGGCTGCGGTGTCATGGCGTCTCTTCTGGGAACCATCTCACTTCTTCATCTTGGTTGAGAGCTGCACATGCGCAGTACCGATCGGCAGGAATACTTCATAAGTTAATCGAGAAGATACGAGTTGTTTTTCAGTTTGCATGTTAATGTTTAATGTACACATTAAAGAAGAAGAAAGAAGAAGACCATGTTGGAGCCGTTATTGTGAAGCTACTACGTTTTGCGCTGTGGACCAACGTAGCTATTCCACGTTTTGACGTGAGACTGGGTTGTCATGGGAGTCCTGCTACAGTGGATCAGTAGCAGGTGCAACCACAGTGTCTGATGAACCATGAAGAACCACAATCCATCTGATAGACGTTGTGGTGGGATCACCACTTCCCTCCTCTTTGAGGAATAGGGAGATCATCGTCTTCAGGTTTATGTAAAGGCTCCTCTACACTTTCTATCACTGTGTTACGAAGAGCACAGTAGTAGAGAGCTGTGTCTGCCAGGGTTAGCTGTGTTATGGTGAGTTCAGTTGATGTTCTGGATGTTGTGGTCTGATAACGAGTGTCAGGAATATTCTGTTGACTCCATGATCTTGCTCCTTTATATAGTATAAACTGAGGAGCCTGGTTAGGATGATGTCTGTACCAGAAAAGGCGAACTTCTTCAGAACTTGTATCATAGGAGCATCTGAGTTTGACAGATTGTCCCTCTTTTCCACTGACTTCCTGTTCATCAGGAGAGATGGAGTCCCCAGCTATCAGCCCTGGAAAAAGTCCACATAATGGACGTGTTAGATTAACATGGACCATAAAGGACGCAGCAGAATAAGATGTGAGAAACACCCAATAATCAATAATAATACAATGTTTGATAATGAAGTCATATTTGTAGTGTGAAGCATGAGGTCTTTATCTCACCAGATAGAAGTGCAGCAATCATAATCCACAGCCAGGTTTCCATCTCTACAGCAGGTTTACAGCAACAGGAGAAACTATCTGGTGTTCAACTCAAGTATGAGACTTATTGTCTTCATGGCACCAGCTGTTAAAGACACAATGACCAAACATGTTGATGAAGTAGTTCAACACCTGCTTGATAATACTGACCTCTAGTGGTGGATAAGAGATCTCACCTTCACAATCACTTCAGGAAGAGGAACTGATGAAAATAGATTGGTTATTCATTTCATGAGCCATACAACATACATTACAATTAGCTATTTAAATATTATGGCAAGACAATCAATAGCAGAAATGTTTTATTTTTTGAATTGGATTAAAGTGTATTATTAATTAGGACCTCACTGTTGCGATGAGTTGATGTGTTTAGTCAGTAATGTCTGTCTCCTGGTCTCAGGGGAGAGGGAAGTGTGTTTTGTGCTCAGCAGGTTTTTGTACAGTGAGTCTGTGTTTCCTGTCACTGTGTACACATTAAAGACAAATCGATCCTTTAGAAATTGGTGGAGCAATCACAAGTCCCCATATATGTACACACACCTGAACACACACACACACACACACACACAATACACACACCTATACACCTGTACACACGCCTGCGCACACGCACTCCCGTGCCGTTCGCGGGCCTCCAGGTCAACCCGGGCTTCAGCTCCTCTGCGGGGGTCCCGGGAGCCTTCCTCTAGACCCCGGGTCCCCAGGCCTCTTCCTCCTCCTCCTCCTCCTCCTCCTCCTCCTCCTCCTCCTCCTCCTCCTCCTCCTCCTCCTCCTCCTCCTCCTCCTCCTCCTCCTCCTCCCAGGTCCCGGGAGGGAAGCAGTCCCACATCCCCTACAGCCAGCAGAGGCCCTCGGCTCCCGGCTAACCTGGCGGTCGCAGGTTCAATTCCCACTTGTGCCTTAATTTCATGTTGTTCTTAAGCCTGCAGACCTCTGACTTTCCAGCTGTCTCACCGCCTTGCCGTCTCCCCCTTGCATCCTCCCCCTTACTCCTTCCCCCCCCCCCCCTGTGTGTGTGTGTGTGTGTGTGTGTGTGTGTGTGTGTGTGTGTGTGTGTGTGGGCTCGGTCCTCCTGCCAGAGCTGGTCAAATCTCTGGCCGACTTGGAGGCCACCCTGGACCGGTGGGTTTTGAAGTGGGTTCTGGACAGCGGAAGTGGCGCTGCTGGCGTTGCCGTGGTAACGAGGAAAAGTGGTGGGAAGGGCCCGGCTGGTGGGTTAGCATAGTTCTGTGTAGCCTGTCTCCACTTTCACACCTGTTGGGATCTGCCCTTAATAAACGTTGATCATGTTCTCCCTTTCAAAGTGTGTGGCATTGTTTCATTTATCATTGGATCAAATATTTAGTGTATATATATATATAGTTTTCTGTGTTTGATGCTGCTTTCCGTAAAAAAGTTACCATGGTAACCATACAAAATGAAACAGCTGGGTTTAAAAATGTTCATGAGAAATGGGTGAGTGAGAGAGTGTGTGTGTGTGTGTGTGTGTGTGCGTGTGTGTGTGTGTGTGTGTGTGTGTGTGTGTGTGTGTGTGTGTGTGTGTGTGTGTGCGTGTGTGTGTGTGTGTGTGTGTGTGTGTGTGTGTGTGTGTGAGAGAGTGTGTGTGTGTGTGTGTGTGTACATAAGTTGATGTGGTTTGGTGGTGGTTTGGTTTGCCACCACAGACTCTGTTCATCTATCTCGTCCATCTCACTCATTGAAATGCTGTTGTGTTGTTTTTGTCAGGGAGTATTTCACTGTGGGGCTACGGGTTGGGGTACACACCGATACAAGGCTGTCACCACCCTGTACAGAAACTGAGTCTTTCTATGGTTTACCATTTACCTCCACTGGACTCAAGTCACATTAGGCTCCTCAGGCTACTTGCTATAATTAAGCAGGCTGTAACAAACACGATTTATTCATCATCGAGGATTAAGGACTCTTCATCCACAGAAGCAAACTGTTATTTTATTCAATCAACAAACTGATTGTATGGCTTGTAAAACATTAATTAAAAATACACTGATAAAAACCTGCTCAGTGCTTCGTGGGATAAGAAGTTCCCAAAGCTGTCCAGGACCAACCAGCCTATTCATTATGTGAGGATAATGTACAGCCAGCCGGTTATTCTTTTATTTATCATTAATGACCGCTTCCCTGTACATCATCCCGCTTATTACACGGCTACTTACTAAAGAAATAAATGATTTGACACAAGATATAACAAAAAAGATTTTATTGATTTAAAAATGATTTTATTGCTTCCGCTGTTATATTCTACGGTTGGAAATAGCATCCATAGCCGTAGAGTGACGTAATTGACCAATCAGAATCGAGTATCCAATAAAGCTGTGTCATAAAATCTGCTAATTATCAATAAGTTATACAACCCTTGCAAACATTAGGCCTACATAAAAACAATTAGGCCGCCGTAGCGTAGGCTACTTGTTGCGTAATCTATTGCTTTCCACTAAAGTTATAGTTATAGTTTAACGTGTACGGCTCGTATGATATCATGAAAAGGTTATGCACAATTGTTTGTGCATAATCCTACGAATGTCCAACCAATCAGTGCGCCTGCGCACGCCCCTGCAGCGCACAAAACATTACAGACACAGATTTTATTCTCAGTGGAAAATGCAATATTTTAAGAAAGTCGCGACACAGAGAAATGTGCATTTTATTTTCCTAATCTTCGCTCAGTGAATGTAAAGGATCTTTAGTTTCTTAGTTATTACAAAGATTATGAGATTCACTACGGACACCCGGAAGTATTCTTTTCATTAATAGGGTTAAGGTTAAGGTTAGGATTACCTGCTGACAGACTAGGTTATAGTTATAGTTATAGTCTATAGACCTGCTGACAGACTAGGTTATAGTTATAGTTATAGTCTATAGACCTGCTGACAGACTAGGTTATAGTTATAGTCTGTAGACCTGCTGACAGACTAGGTTATAGTTATAGTCTATAGACCTGCTGACAGACTAGGTTATAGTTATAGTCTATAGACCTGCTGACAGACTAGGTTATAGTTATAGTCTATAGACCTGCTGACAGGTTATAGTTATAGTCTATAGACCTGCTGACAGACTAGGTTATAGTTATAGTCTATAGACCTGCTGACAGACTAGGTTATAGTTATAGTCTATAGACCTGCTGACAGACTAGGTTATAGTTATAGTTATAGTCTATAGACCTGCTGACAGACTAGGTTATAGTTATAGTTATAGTCTATAGACCTGCTGACAGACTAGGTTATAGTTATAGTTATGGTCTATAGACCTGCTGACAGACTAGGTTATAGTTATAGTCTATAGACCTGCTGACAGGTTATAGTTATAGTCTATAGACCTGCTGACAGACTAGGTTATAGTTATAGTCTATAGACCTGCTGACAGACTAGGTTATAGTTATAGTCTATAGACCTGCTGACAGACTAGGTTATAGTTATAGTCTATAGACCTGCTGACAGACTAGGTTATAGTTATAGTCTATAGACCTGCTGACAGACTAGGTCATAGTTATAGTCTATAGACTGCTGACAGACTAGGTTATAGTTATAGTATAGTTATAGGTATAGCTATACTATAGTCATAGTAATAGTTAGTTATAGTTATAGTATAGTTACAGTATAGGCCTAGTTATAGTGTGGTATAGTTATAGTATAGTTATAGCTATAGTATAGTTTTAGTTATAGTTACAGTATAGTTATAGTATAATTGTAGTATAGTTATAGTGTAGTTATAGTATAGTTATAGTATAGCTATAGCTATAGTAGTTATAGTATAGTTATATCTATAGTATAGTTATAGTATTGTTATAGTTATAGTATATATATATATAGTATAGTTACAGTATAGTCATAGTATAGTTATAGTATAGTTATAATATAGCTATAGCTATAGTAGTTATAGTATAGTCATTGTTATAGTCATATAGTATACTTATAGTATAGTTGTAGCTATAGTAGTTATAGCTAAAGTAGTTAATAGCTAATAATATAGTTATAGCTATAGTATAGTTATAGTATGGTTATAGCTATAGTATAGTTATAGTAGTTATAGTTACAGTATAGTTACAGTTTAGTTATAGTATAGTTATAGTATAGTTATAGCTATAGTATAGTTATAGCTATAGTATAGTTATAGTATTGTTATAGTTATAGTATTATTATAGTTATAGTATAGTTATGGCATAGTTATAGTATAGTTATAGTATGGTTATAATTATAGTATAGTTATAGTATAGTTACAGTATTGTTATAGTACAGTTATAGCATAATATAGTTATAGTATAGTTACAGTATAGGTATAGTTCAGTCAGGACCACTTTTGTCAAAATAATCTTTTATTCTAAAGCAGAATATTACATTTGCAGAATATTACATTTGGCGGTATGGCTCTGTTCTGGGACCTCCCTGTCCTTCCACGTGCCTACATGGAAAGGTTTAAGACAAGGAGAGCGGCGGCAGAGACCCCCGGGGTACAGAACAGAGCATCAATGACAATCAGAAAAAGACATTGATTAATTAGATACAACATAAAGGAGGAGCTGGGGTGGAGGTGGGTTGCCAAGCTAGCAGAGGAAGCAGCGAAGATAGGCGGCTGAAGCAGCTTAAATAAGGCGCCAAGAATGATGTTTGCCAATGGGTGTTTGAGGGGGAGTCAGCTGAGCTGTCAGCTATATATAGTATAGTTATAGTATAGTTATGGTATAGTTATAGTATAGTTATAGTATCGGTATAGTATCGGTACAGTTATTGTATCGATGTAGTTATAATATAGTTATAGTTATAGTATAGATACAGTATAGTTATAGTATAGTTACAGTATAATATAGTTATGGTATACTTATAGTATAGTTACAGTATAATATAGTTATAGTATAGTTATATTATAGATATAGTATAGTTATAGTATAATATAGTTATAGTATAGTTATAGTAGTTATAGTATAGTTATGGTATAGTTATAGTATAGTTATAGTATAGTTATAGGTATATTACAGTATAGTTATAGTATCGCTATAGTTATAGTATCTATGCAGTTATATTATAGTTATAGTATAGATATAGCATTGATGTAGTATAGATATAGCATAGTTATAGTATAGTTATAGTATAAATATAGTATAGGCATAGTATAGTTATAGTATAGTTATGTGTCCTGGGTAAGACGTTAAACTGCATCCACGGGTAGGTGGGGCTCATAGCCTTGGATGGCAACCCACCTAGGAGAAGGACACTCTGAATTAAAACCAGGACTGCGAGGAGTTGCGCCCCACAGTCCTTAATCAGCATAGTAAAGCCAACCATGGAGAACAAAGTCATCCCAACTCCTATACTTCCAGCGGCGGGAGTCCGCAGGAACATCGCAGCGGACAGTGGTGCTGGTCCTCCTTCTGGAGGACATCATGACGACAGGTCCTCAAACCCTAGGAAACTAGGGAGGGTCCTGTCTGATCACAGCACCCCGTCCAATGCAATCATGCGCTGTCGGAGACCATTTGTAATGGGAACCTTCAACGCATGCACAGCGAGAGAAGAAGCGAGACTGGTGGAACTAGCACATTGTGCTGAGGAGCGGGGAGTGGAGATCCTGGGGATACAGGAACATAGAAGAGTGCACACAGATGACCGGATCGTGTACCAAAGAGTGGAGAGATGTACGTTCATCTCTGCATCAGCGTGGCAAAACAAGGCCCAGGCCGCAATAGGTGGCGTAGGGTTAATGTTGGGTTCTCGGGCGCGTAAGGCTTTCCGTCGGGTTTACCACCACACCGACAGGATCCTGATCGCAGAGTTCTTGGGCAACCCAGTAACAACAGTCATAGTTGTGTACTCACCCACCAATGTGGCACCAGCTGAGGAGGTAGAGAAGTTCTTTGAGGACCTTGAAACAGCGGTCCGAGACATCCCAGTGCACAACTTCATGGCAATCCTTGGGGACAATGCAAGGCTTGGACCTGAGGACGCACCCTTCCCTTACCACGACTCTACCAACCGCAATGGCGCCTACCTCACCGCCTTTCTCATGGAACACGAGCTACTGGCAGCAAACACCATGTTCCGGAAAAGAACAGGCAAGAGATGGACCTTCCGAGACCGAGCCACAGGTATGCTACGCCAGTTGGATTACATCCTAGTGAGGAAGAAGTGGAGGAACTCCATCCTGAACGCGGAACCATACAGCACATTCAGTTCTGTGGGCTCAGACCACCGCGTGGTCTCCATGAGGGTGCGGCTGAGCCTCAGGGTCCCCAAACCATGTCCCAAGATCCGGCATAATTGGAAGGTATTCTCCAACGACCCTGGCCTTCAAACCAGGTACACGGAGGAGGTGAGGAAATGCTTCCAGCAGCTGGACAAGGGAGCAGAGCCCAGCAACGAATACAGGAGATTTGTTGCTGCAAATGAGGAGGCGACCAGGCTGTGTGTGCCCAGGATGAAGAGAGTTAGAGCCTCCCTCCGATCCAAACACCCAGAGGTAGTAGCAGCACGGGGGAAGGTGGAAGAAGCCCGCCTCAACTTTGAGTGGGAACCAACTGCGGAGATGCGTGGGGAGCTGAACAAAGCCAAGCAGTTTCTCTTCAGCACCTATGACACCATCAAAGGAGATGAACTGATGGAGAGGGTGCGGAGGGTGCAGGCAGCACGAGGTGAACATCAATATGGGGAGGTCTGGAGGGTCATCAATGAAATGACTGGGCGGAAGAGGACCAAGGAGGGACAGGTTGAGGGACACAGCTCTGAGGAGAGGGTGACAACCTGGTCCAGCCACTTCCAAAAGCTACTGGGAGTAACAGCAGACGCAGCTGAGGAAGAAGAGATACCATTAGTCCTCCGAAACCTGAGCATTGACGACGGTCCCTTCACACTCAGAGAGCTTGCCAGGGCAAAAACCACAGTGAGAGGGGGGAAAAGCGCTGGTCCGGACGGCATACCCCCAGAGGTCCTGAAGAACTGCGATCTCGACGACATCACTCTGGATTTTTGCAACCTTGCTCTGTTGCACAATCAGCAGCCTGACATGTGGTCTCTCTCAAACATCATCCCAGTGCCCAAAGCTGGAGACCTCTCAAAGCTGGACAACTACCGAGGCATCAGCCTGACATATCATTGCAAAAGTCTACAACCGCATGATACTAAACAGGATTCGGCAAGCCATCGACCCTCACCTGAGGGAGAACCAGAACGGCTTTCGAGAGGGTAGAACTACCACAGCCCAGATCTTGGCACTTAGGAGATTGATTGAGGAAGTAAAGAAGGACAACCTAACTGCAGTCCTATGCTTTATTGACTTCAAGAAGGCATTTGACTCAATCCACAGAGGCATGATGGTGAAGATCCTTAAGGCGTACGGCATTTCTCCCAACCTACTACATGCAATAGAGACCATGTACGCAAGAACAAGGGCCAAGGTGGTGACCACAGACGGCAACAGCGAGGAGTTTGACATCCTGGCCGGGGTAATGCAAGGGGACACACTAGCCCCCTTCCTCTTCATCATAGTCCTGGATTATGCGCTCAGGAAGGCAATCAGTGGGAAAGAGCAGGATCTTGGTTTCATGCTAACACCAAGAAGGTCGAGACGACACCCCGCTGTAGTTCTCACAGACCTTGACTATGCAGACGACATCAGCCTGCTCGCCGACAACGTGGAACAGGCACAAGAACTACTGAGCAGAGTAGAGCTAGAGTGCGCCAAGGTTGGTCTCAGGCTAAATGCCAAGAAAACTGAGGTCATCACCTACAACGTTCCGCCAGAACATGGGTCGGGAACGTGGGGCTCACGAGCCCCCAATGGCTCTTTTGCCGACGGCTGGGGCTCTCGGACGAAATTAGTTGAGGAAAAAAAAAAATGTAATCAAGGAATCAGACTAGGTGTACCCTAATACAGGGCTGTAAACTAACGGTCGCCACTCGCCAAATGCGACTAAAATATTCCCCTGGCGACTTAATTTTGGAGGGATACACGCCACTGGGGCGGGTAAATGTTTGTCCCGAATGGTCGTGCTCTTGCAATAAATTGATTTGTTGTGTGTCACACTGAAGTCTCTCCCCCGACGTCACCGCTGTAGAAAATAGTTCCCCCGAAGCAACGTAGCGTGCGCGTTACCGCTCTTTAAAACTTTGGCGGCGCAGTGAGTGAGACTCGAGCGCAGCAATGTGGCGGCATATCCCCGGTGTGACCGAACCAAAGAGGAAAAATACAGAGGAGATAGGTGACAAAGAAGGCGAAACGTCGACGAAAAAAGCAAAAGTGAGAAAGTTCAGTGAGAAGTGGAAGACTGACAGGGAATGGCTTCAGTACGACGACTCGACGGGTGTCATGTTTTGCTCCGTCTGCCGGACACACGCCAAAGAAAAACAGCGCGGAAATTCATTTGTGGTGGGCAACAAAACGATGAAAGTGGAGACCATCCGGGAGCACGAGGGAAGCCGGTGTCACGGTGTCTGTAAATCAGTGGCTCGGGCTCAGTCCGAGCCACTCTTTTCTCAACCCGCTGTTGCTGCCTTGACATGTTTATCGGAGGAGACGAGAGCCAAACTGAGGGCCATGTTTAGGACAGCTCATGCCCTTGCGAAGAAGGGGAGACCGTTCACGGACTACGAGTGGATTTGCGAGTAAGTGAAAAATGTTATTTGTCAATGAAATGATTCTGATTCCCGGTACCCTCATCATATTGTTTACATTAATGTTAAGCTAAGGCCAAGGCTTGCTAAATTAGCTAACGTTACCTAGCTAGCTCTATAAAAATGTATTAGCCCCACAATGTTATGGCTTTTTTTTTTCTTTCTTTCTTTCTTTTTTTTTTTTTTTTTATACAATTGTTTGATAACGTTAGCCCCGTTTGACCTCAGATACAACGTTAACGTTACCTCTGAAGTGAGCAGGGCTAGTTGTCCTCATTGGTGGTGAAGACAAATTTAACACACCTGTAAACTGTTCACCTTTTTTATGTCAACCAGGGTAGTAGAAGTGAATGAAGAGGGTTTTAGTTTTGCATGGTGTTGTCACCTTTTCCACTTCTCCAGAGTTTGTAGGTCTGAATAGCAATAGCAAAACTAGATGTATTGGAACATTACTGTATCTGTGTTATTAATATTATTGGATTAGTGTTAATGTTTGGCATGATTTTTGATTTGATTTTTGCAGCTTGGATGAACAGAAAGGCATTGCCTTGGGTGCAACCTACCGGAACAAAACACAGGCGAAAGAGTTCACCCAATACATCGCCGAGGCGGAGAGAGATGAAATCAGGCAGATGCTGAAAAAGACTAGATTCCTGTCTATCATGTCCGACGGCTCCACTGACAGTTCGGTGAAAGAGGAGGAGCTGGTATATGTGAGGTGGAGTCACATGGGCAAGATAGAGAGCAGGTTTGTTGGGATCAAGTCAGTCGAGAAGGCAGATGCAGCACACATAACCAGCACCATCAGAGAGATCATGGTGCGTGTGTGCGAAGAATGGGAGAGCAAGTTGGTCGCCCTGGCAACAGACGGCGCTGCTGTGATGGTGGGAGCAAAGAGCGGTGTGGTCAGCCGGCTGAAGGGGGACCGGGCTTATATCATTGGTATCCACTGCATGGCTCACCGGCAAGAACTGGCTTTCATGGATGCTATCAAGTCCCATGCCATGTTCCAGCGAGTAGAAGAATTCCTCAGTGGCCTCTACACTTTTTACCATGCCAGTCCACTGAACAGAGCTAACCTGGTCAACAGCTTCCAGGCTCTCGGGCACAAACCACTGGTGCCTACAAGGATCGGTGGGACCCGATGGGTAGGACACCTCCTACGCGCCCTGGACCACTTCCTGCGGGGCTTTCAGGGGATTGTCCAACATCTGGAGCAGGTAGTGGCATTATTAATATATCAAAGGAATGTGTGACTGTGCCTGTCGGTGTTCTGATAAGTGTTTTTGAAAAGCTAGTAATTTTATTGTATGTGTTTGTTCTTGATGTGTTTCAGATTCAGTCTTGTGATGCTGCAAATGTCAGAGGAGTCCAACAGGCCAAAGCCAGAAAGTACTACTCCACTGCCAGGGAGGCTGTCTTCATCCGCTTCTGTGGATTCCTTCATGACACACTGACACACCTGAGCAGCCTGTCCGTCTCGCTCCAGAGGTCTACCATCACCATCGCCGAGGCCCACAGCTGCTTGAGCGCAACACAGGCAGTCCTCAAAAAGTATAAAACCAGGTATGGTCATTTAAGAAGTAATAGGAAATAACTGACTCTGAACTTTATTAATAACAATGATTCCAACAAGAGAGGGGTAGAATGTGTGAATGTGTTGTAAAGGTTTATTCTGATAGGATAGTAAAAATTAGCCTTTTTTTTCCACCAGAGAAGGGCCCATGCAGGCCGCAATGACAAAAGCTATGAGGGACAACAACAACAGCTATGAGGGAATTTCACTGACAAGCAGTGACAGCCAGACCCTCGTCGCCTCACGGGTTAAACTGCTTGACAGGCTAGTCGAGAGTATGACCGACAGGTTCCAGGATGTCAGTGTAGGTGTGCTGTGTGCCACTAAGCTCGTCAGCTTTGCCAACTGGCCAGAGTCAGGAGATGCAGCAGCAGGTGTTTTTAAATTAAGTACTACAGCAGAGCACTTAAATTCAGGGTCATGAAGATTATATTTTAATTTTGAGAAATAAAACATGCATTATGCTTGTTGTAATGTAGACCTATGTGTACAACTCTTCTAGATTTTGGTGACACTGAAGTGGAGACACTGGTGAACCACTTCAGGCCTGTCCTGGAGACCTGTGGCATCCATGCTGAGAACGTGATGGACCAGTGGACTGTCTTGAAGTCCTTCATGTACCAAGAGCCACAGTTCCTGTCACACCCACACGTGTCCTGGGCCACTGTGAACAGGAGCCATCAGCACTCCTGCCCTGACCTGCTGGCTGTCATCGACCTGGTCCTGTCCCTTCCTGCCTCCACTGCGGACTGTGAAAGGGGTTTTAGCACCATGAAGATGGTGAAAAGTGATTGGAGGTCCAGCCTTCTGTCTGACACTCTGTCAGATCTTCTGATCATTCAACTCTGCTCCCCAGACATAAAAGACTTTGATCCGAGGACAGCTATGATGCTGTGGCACGAGAGCTCAGTTAGAAGCAGACGGCCTGACTATATGGATGGTGGTGCAAAGAGGGTGTCTGAGAGGGTGTCTGCTGAAGACAGTGATGAGGAGTTCTGATTAGAGATGCATACTGGATCGGATTGGTCCCATCTGTAGTTCTGATGAGTAATTAATGAGTGTTTCCTTTGTCGCAGTTTTGCACTGTTAAAGTTTTCAATTTGCAATGTTTGAGATGAAATGAATGAAATTCAATTAATAATATTAAAATGTATTTTTAAATAATACTTTGGCCTCTGAGTCATTTCTAAGCATATACTGCTATATAATACTGTTATCTCAATGAAAAGTACTGAAACAGATGTATATTCAACAAAAAGAGGCAATTTATTATTTGGCCGGTAAAAAATTTACTTGACCGGTAGATTTTTTCATCTACCGGTCCCCTTGGCAGGTGAGCCAAAAAGTTAGTTTACAGCCCTGCCCTAATATAATGCTAAAATAACAGTCAATACTAGGGGAGATCTGTGTCATTACATTCGGAGAAAACCAGATTTGTTTTAATCAACCCGACCCAAAGATGTGCGTCTGCCCCCGATGGCCAGTCCACCCCTGGCGCTAATCAAAATGTTAAAAAGGAAAAAGCCCGAAAAGAAAGTCCGCAACTTTCAGCCCGATTGGACAGATTGCGTTCGTGGAAAGAGCTGGGAGTGCGATCTGTCTGTTATGTAATGAGAAAATTGCGTCCATGAAACGATGCAATGTTAAACGCCACTTCATCACTCACCATGCACAATTTGCAGCAACATATCCTATGTAAGTTAAATATCCAAACTTTTGCTTGTAACCGTCTTTATGTGGCTCTTCAGAGATTTTTTTTTCTTCTTTTTTTTGTAAAAGTGGCTCTCAAGGCAAAAAAGGTTCCCGACCCCTGCGCCAGAACATCAACCGCTGACAACAGCAGGAGGCACTGTGCTGAAAGAAGTCATGGACTTCAAGTACCTGGGCTCATGGGTCAACTCAACCGAGCAAGATCTAAAGGTGAGGAAGGCACTTGCATGGAAGGCCCTGAACTAGTGGTGGATTTCCTCGTTCGTTTGCGCGAACTAGTTCGCGTCGTTCAGTTCGCCATGAAGAGTCGTTCGTTCGTTCGTTCGTGTTTCCAGTAGCGCTGAATCATTCACTGACTCGTTCAGTCGTTCAGTCGTTCACTTAGCTCCTCCCTCGTTCGCGAATCACGAACGACTCGGCTCAGGGCTGTCATTCGCGAACGGCGAATGCCAGCCGAGTCGGTCAGACTTGGCTCCTCCTCGTTCACACAACATTCAAACGAATCAGGAATGCAGCTGAGTCGGTCTCGGACTCCCTCGTCTTCTCATTTACTAACTAATCATGAAATCACGATTCACAATCGTGCAATGGTGCTTGATGGCGTTAATAAATGTGTTAATAGCAAATACAACATTGTGTCTGGTTGAATATGTTAACATATGTATTTCATTTGAGTTCAACAGATTTATTTAATGTATGCATAATGACATGTCAGGATCAAAATGCCCCGTTCCCCCAATTCAAGGTAAAGTTAGACAAACCAAACGCAGCGGGATGTGTGTGTGTGTGTGTGTGTGGGGGGGGGGGGGGCGTAGTAGATTATTGGATGTATATCAGCAAGATAATAGACTTGATTTAGCAATGATGAGTTTTAAAGTTAATGATGTACAGTTGTGTTTATTCTAGGCATATTTTATTTACTATTGTGAAGATGGCCATTGGCCACCCCCACTCAAGACCAAGATCCACCAAGGTGGGGGTCCCGGCCGGGTTGCGTGCGTGAGAAGGAAGCATGAAAGAACGAGACAGATTGACGAGACATTCAAATATTTTATTAATCTGGCATGACACAGAAAATACAAAGACAGCATGTATTTACCATTTCACTGATATGTAAATGTAAAAGGCAATATTCAAATGTGAAAGTGGTATTGTTAATGTGTCAACCATTCGAAAGCATCCTAGACTGTCACAGACAGACAAACAACATACATTGGCTGGCTCTCGTGATGACGAGTCGTGAGTGACGTCTCAGTCCTCGAGTCAATCAGTCAGCGAACGAGTCACGACTCGCGAATCAGCGGCGCCGCGAATCAGCGCGTCAGAGAGACTCAGCGAACGAGACGAACGAGACGAACGACGCGAACGACGGTGGCGAACGAGGTCAGTTCGTTCACTTTAAAGAGTCGTTCGTTCGAACTAGTTCGTTCGCGAACGACCCATCACTGCCCTGAACGGCATGAACAGTGTATGGAACACCAACCTCCCCCGCGAAATCAAACTCAGCTTCTTCTTCGCAACAGTAGAGTCCATTCTCCTCTATGGCAGTGAATGCTGGACCCTGAAGCCAGCCCTACAGAAGTCTCTGGATGGGTGCTACACCAGGATGCTGTGTGCAGTGCTCAACATCAGCAAGAGCACACATGTAACCAACAAGGTCCTGTATGAAGGAATACCGAGGGTGAGCGAGAAGATTGCCGTAAGGAGAATGAGACTGGCAGGACACTGCCAAAGGCATTGAGAGCTGCCAGCCAGCAAATTGGTGCTGTGGGAACCAACACATGGGCATCACTCACAAGGACGTCCCACACTAACATATGTGGATGTACTCAAGAAGGATGTTGGAGCCCAAAGTACCAGCGAACTGACCAGATGTATGGAGAATCGGCAGTGGCGGTTCTAGACCAAAATCACCAGGGGGGCCGAGGTGGGGCCAGTGTGTTTTTAAGGGGGGCACATTTATAACCATATACTTTATTTATAACCATATAAAATGGATTCATCTGTAGTACTGATTTCCACTAGCATCTTGCATAGAAAGAAAGTTAGATAAAGTTAGACCGTAAATTTCACTGTCACGAATGTCCATGCCTTATATACAGTCATTGGTCCATGCTGAGAAATTTAAAGTGACAGACATCCAATTAGACCTAGTCCTACAAGCACAATAACATTGCAGGAGCATATTTGTTTATTTGTTTAACAGATTCACAGATTCACAACGAAATTGTTTAGTTTGGTGGATTCCTATTGTCCATGCAATACCATACATTTTAAAGAGCGATACTATATTTTTCAGTTTCAAACACCATTGAAACAAAGGTTTTTTGTATTTGTGCAAACGCTTGTTTGAAGAAAACCTGAGGTTGTTCATGTTGTTTTGTAAAAGGATATTCCATTAAATATGAAGGTTTTCTAATGTAGCCTACATGTACTTATTTGCACGGAAACAAAGGGAAAAAACACTGTTTTTGTTCATTTGTTATTATTTATAGGTAACTATGTTAATAAATGTTATGATTGTACAATGCCACTATCCATTAACACGTCACACGGGGGGGGGGGGGGTGCGCGCAATATTAACCCACCCCGTAGCTCCGCGGGGGGTTACGTTCGCGGGGGGGGGGGGGGGGGGGGTGCGCGCGATATTAACCCACCCCGCAAACGTATCCCACCGCGGACCTACGACCGACGGGTCCGTTCTATTTGACAGGGGCTAGTCGAGGGTATCGTTCTTCAAACGAGCGCATGTCGCGGTAAGAAATTAATCGTTTAAATCATTGGCTGATCGGTGCAGGGGCCGTAACAGGGGCCAAGAGCAATTTCACAGGGGCACCGGCCCACCCTGGCCCCCGTCTAGAACCGCCAATGAGAATCGGGATGACTGGAAGCAACGATGGAAGGCTCGTCTGAGGACGACCTAGAAGAAGATAGTTATAGTATAGTTATAGTACAGTTATAGTATAGTTATATTACAGTATAGTTATAGTATAGTTATAGTATAGTTATAGTACAGTTATAGTATAGTTATAGTATAGTTATATTACAGTATAGTTATAGTATAGTTATAGTATAGTTATAGTATAGTTATAGTACAGTTATAGTATAGTTATATTACAGTATAGTTATAGTATAGTTATAGTACAGTTATAGTATAGTTATATTACAGTATAGTTATAGTATAGTTATAGTATAGTTATAGTACAGTTATAGTATAGTTATATTACAGTATAGTTATAGTATAGTTATAGTATCGATGTAGTTATAGTATAGTTATAGTATCGATGTAGTTATAGTATAGTTATAATTTAGTTACAGTATAATATAGTTATAGTATAGTTACAGTATAGTTATAGTAGTTACAGTCTAATATAGTTATAGTACAGTTATAGTATAGATATAGTATAGTTATTGTATAATATAGTTATAGTATAGTTATAGTTGTTATAGTATAGTTATAGTATAGATATAGTATAGTTATAGTATAGTTATAGTATAAATACAATATAGTTATAGTATAGGTGTAGTATAGTTATAGTATAGTTACAGTATAGGTATAGTATAGGTATAGTAATAGTTATAGTATAGATATAGTATAGTTATAGTATAGTTATAGTATAGTTACAGTATAGGTATAGTATAGGTATAGTAATAGTTATAGTATAGATATAGTATAGTTATAGTATAGGCCTCGTTATAGTATAGTTATAGATATAGTATAGTTATAGTTACAGTATAGTTATAGTTCTAGTATAGTTACAGTATAGTTATAGTAGATATAGTATAGTGATAGTATAGTTACAGTATAGTTATATAGTTATAGTATAGTTATAGTATAGTTGTAGTATAGCTATAGTTTAGTTATAGTTACAGTATAGTTACAGTATAGATATAGTATAGTTATAGTATAGATATAGTATAGTTATAGTATAATATAGTTATAGTATAGATATAGTATAGTTATAGTATAATATAGTTATAATATAGTTATACTATAGTTATAGTATAGTTATAGTATAGGTATACTATAGTTATAGTATAGTTATAGTATAGTTATAGGTATAGTGCTGACTCACTTTACTTTCACTTTCGCTTCCTCTCTGTGGTTTGGAGTTGAGCTGAGCTCTGCTGCTCTCCGTTTATTTGTCTCTTTACAAATCTCCACAACGCAGCTGGGATCCGCTCGTATAGTTTGAGAGTTAGACGATAGTTTGAATGATATAAACTTAATCTGATAGGGATAGTTGATAGAGATCATTGCATGTTGGCTTGGGATATGAGAGGATATATACATGTTTTATAGGCTTGTAGATAATAAAGGGACGGTATGTTCTGCATTGGGCTATGCCTTCTGATTTTACATTAAATTAACTTAAATGGCAAATATACATTTTAGGTCGGTCTAAATGAACGGCTGTTCAACTGCTAAGTGGCGTATGTGCGGTTAATCTCGTGGAAGTTGTTGTAGAGAGATAAGTGTATTTTATCATCTTGATCAACTTTAAATGATTGGACTGCTACTCGTTTATAGGCTAAATATCTAAATGTCTAAATATGTAAATATGTAAATGTCTTACAACGGTGTTGCTCCAGGGACAGCATGGAGGTCCAGGTCTCCCCACAGCAGGGCAGCCCTGGGGATGTGGCGCTAGTTTTTGTGCTGGGATGTTTCACTGTGGGTATTATCTGCTATTCGGTAAAGGAATCTCTGTCACCGTTCATTTGAAGGGTAAGTCATGTTCTGTTAATGAGCAACCTTCTCACATAACTTCAGAATAGTTTCATTTATTACTTTAATCCATTTTGACATTTCATTCAAAAATATGGAAAAATGTAAAAAATATTTTTTGAAGAAACGCTTCATTTGGTACTATAGCGCTATACTGCGGCGGTTTATTGATTGGTATTTCTTCCTTTCCCTCCATAAGATGCTACTCCTCATGTCGCCCCCACGCTGTCTCTCCTCCGCCCTAAGGGCCACACGGGCGGCCCGCAGGTCTGCCTGGCGGCCGGCTTCTACCCCGAGGAGGTCTCCGACCACCTGCTCCTGGTCCAGAAGGGGGGGGTCCAACGGTCAACAGTCATATCCACCAAAGCCAAATCATACTTTTTTGCTGCTTTTTCCCAAAGAGGAGGCATCGAGTATTGTCAGATGAAAGGTAAGATGGCAGCAAATGTCTCTGTAAGTTGAAATAGGCTACTTTAAAAAAATACTTAAAAATACATATTTTTAAATCAATCTTTGCATACTTTTTGGTAGGGCTTCATGGTTAAAGTAGTTTTATTTCTTCACTCCAGGATTTGTCTGCAATTGTCGAATGTTAAAGTTAAATTGAGAATTGTATTACGATTGAAAGTTGTTTGTACCACGTGGAACGCAGTTCTATAATATTATAAACCCATGAAGCTCATGTTCGTTTTATTTGGCACATTTAAATTACAAGGCTTATCTAATTACACGTGTGTGTGTGTGTGTGTGTGTGTGTATATGTCTTCAACCATTTGGTCACTTTTAATCCGAGTAGTTGACGGTTTGTTTGTGTTTTTTGTTCATCATTTCCTTGAGACAACTAAATCTAGTTTTAAATGTAGTCGTGTATCGGCTGCCTGGATAGCAGAAGTCTGGACTGACCAGTGCACTGTCTAACTCTGCTTTAATTATGTGCTCACGGGTTAACTAATGTAGAATTAGATTGTCAGTACTGTATGGTGTTGTATTATTTATTAATCAATACAATTCCTGCTATTCATCACTTGTAACTTCCAATCTTCCAATCCCAACTCCTGAAAATGGCCGTGACGGTCCAGACAATACCCAGCTGAGGCTGAGCTCCTGCCACCTGCTGATAGACGGCCTGCGACTCGTCTTGACCAAAACCCTCGCTCTCAACATGCTGCTGGTGGTCCGAGGTCTGCTGGGCTAGAAGACCACCGCAAGGCACACATGGACTCAAGGCTAAGAAGATGTTCATAATGCCTTCATAGAAGTGGTCAGGGGGGTATTAAGGATGCAGGCGTACTGTTGTTGTGTAGTGGACCTTTAGTCGCTTCTAAAGGGTCTAAATATGGACAGAAAGACAGATAAGGCTGCTTAGTTATACACAACTAAATGGTAACGTTTAAGGTTACATCCTTTGGTCTTAATAAATAGATCATAAACACATTATTATTTGGATGTAATGTACAAATTTGAGAATTTGAAGGGAAAGATTAGTATTTAGTAAAACATCTATTTAAAATGTCTACTATGCCCCAAATACTTACTAATAATACTTATTATACTTACTAATAATACTTATTCTACTTACTAATAATACTTATTATACTTACTAATAATACTTATTACAGCCCTTGATTGTATACTGTATACTGTTGTGCTAAACACAGAGCAGCCTAAATGTCTCTGCTATAATTCGCTGTTTTGAAGAAAAATGTAAAGCCTAACTGTCATGAACGCAGTCCAAACATTTGAAATAAAGGTTTCATTGTTCAGCTCAACCAGCAGCACCTGTCAGTCTGTCGCTGGGACCGGTTGGTACTTGATGCTATCGGGGAAATGTGAACAGCTGGTGAACGAGCTGAAGAGATGTTGGGACGTTTCAGACACCACAACTATATGTGTTATCAGGCTCTTCCACTGGGTTCCTTAGTTTGTAGTCATTTGGTCAAACTGGGAGCACTTTAGAATAACTGCAATTCAAGCATCGATATTCACCCTGTTAACGACAATATTTCATGAATAATACAAATGTGAGCCTATTGGTACGATGGGGCCCTATCATTTTAGTTGGTATGGCTTTGGTCCAATTCAAACTATTGACACACATGTAAAGCTGGGGCCTGTCTGTCTTCTCTTGTTATCTGGGCCTCATATGAGTCAGTAGTGCTGCTTGTTATTAGTGAGGAAAACCACAGTTGAACTGAAACCATGGCAACAGAGGAAACCCAACACGCTGATTACCATCTCATTCTCTGACTGTGTTTCTGAACGTCTGCCCAACATGCATTGAAACAAGTCTGTCACTTACAGCTATGGCTGCTCACTGTATGGAAACAGATAAGTTTATTGAAGGTGACGGTGTTTTTTTGAAGCCCTGTGTAGTTCTGCGTAACATCCACCTCCCATCCACCTCTACGGTGTAATGCTGTGTTGGCCGACTTGTGTTTTTCACTTGCATAAAAGAAGAACATGGCGTTGCTTCAGATGTAGTCTGGTGTGGTGCTGCCCTGCTGGGGACCAGTAGATGACGGTTATTTCTGTGAATATTTTCAGAAGCAGCGATGGAAGTGACTCGTTGTAAATCTCTGACACGACGTGTGTTATTGTTTTCATTTTCAGTCAATACATAAGGAATTAAGGAATAAGAGATTTGCAGTAAAGTTACATTTATTTCTGTTCTTTATTAGCTGTTGCTAACTTCTGGTGGGCGGGGATGGACCAACAACAGGTTTACAGTTCACTAGCGGTCACAGACTAGTTAGCCACAAGAGTTGCCTAGTTAGCCAGCAGTTAGCCACCAGAGTTAGCCTAGTCAGCCACCAGAGTTAGCCTAGTTAGATTTGTTACAACTGGATCTCTACTAAGTTAGGTTAAAAACTGAGAGAATATATATATATATATATATATATATATATATATATATATATATATATATATGATTTTATGATTCGGCATTGCCCGTTTTATGAATGCCAAATAAAGTTTTACATTTTCCAACATTTGAACTCTCCTTCCTGATTCCTTGCTGCTACTTCATGATGTCATTGATGTGCGTATTGAGCTGGCGTGTGGATCAAGTCATCCCAGTGCAGAGGCCTACATTGTGAGAGTTGAGTCAATAGTAAAATCAGAATATATCTCCTTTGTCAGCAGCCTGGTGGCTCCAAGGTGCCAGTACTGTTCCCGTCCACCAGGCGGCTGATACCAGCTGCCTGGCGCCAGCAGTCCTCTACTTCTGCTCTACACGAATCTGCTTTCAACTTGACTTTCTAAAGGACAACATTTCAAAACCTACACAAGATATCTGACCTTCATGTTGTGTAGTGTGTACTAGTAGGCTATTGCCAATGCTGACAGGCCAGCTCTTAGGCCTGTGCGGTTAGTGGAAGTTGACTTGTGTGTCATTTTGTACTTCGAGGGCCGAGGGTTTTTTTCACTGCTACTCATAAATCACACATAAGGCGCTTCCCCAGATCTCATGTATTACAATAGTAATAAATGTGTGGCGTGCCCCTGCTGCGTGCTCGCCATTTATACCTCTAGTTCAGGGGCTTGAAGTTAAAGCTGCCATACAATTGGATGCTCCCAAAAAACAGGACGTATTTATAAAGGCCAGAAATGTTTGCAGAGCTGAATAAAACGGGGAGCCGGACCTCATGCAGGAGACTTCACTGTAGTTCAGGTATAAAACATGGAGAGATGACACCATGTTGGTGCAGAGCCACCGTGAGGATTATAGGCCTACAACAATACAAACAAAGCATAGCTTTCATTTACAATCACTTATTGAGTTGAATAGAAACGTGTTGAAGAATTGTTAACAGTCCACATTTTGTATGTGTCCCTACACAGGACAAATACAATTCAAGGCAGCGGCTTACAAACAATAAGCAGAGGATATGACATCATACCGTACCAATCATACACCGAGACAATACAAACATTCACAAAGTAAAGTTCATCATTATTCTAGTTGGTGTTGTCCACAATGTGCCAGTAAATGATCCCATGTACTGATAAATAAAATCTATAGTTTGTATCCTGATGGTTGGCATTAGAGCTCAAAGTTACAGATATATAATCTCACTCTGAAGTGAAAGGTGAAAGTGTTGAAGATAATATCAAATAGTTTTAGATCAGTAGTTTTAACTCAACACTCATTATTTCACTTTCAATAGGCCTATTGGAAAAACTATGAATCTAATTAAAATATATGTAATAATATTAATGAACAATAATTACAGCCTAATTACCAATGTCTCTAATAATTATACAAGGTAATAAATAATGAGATTCCTCCCACAGACTAAATGTCTCCATGGATATGAATCTATAGAGAGCTGTTTGTGGCACCGTTCACTGCTTTGTTCTTGGTCTGTTATTCACTTCATTTTGGTTTCATTTGGAAATTTATAGTCCAGTCAAAATAAATTGTATCACTTATTAAATATTTGAAAATGTTAAAGTGGAATCCAGTTTAAAATTCAGAATACATTTCATGGTGCATCTAATAATAATATATAATGCTATCTTTCTATTTCTCAAATTATGGTCATCAATATTTCGGCCATCATATGATCTCTATGTTTCCTAATATCATTGTTGACATCATAGGCCGATATAATGTTATTCTGATGTTGTGGGAATTGGAGAAAAAGCCTTTTGTTTAGCTGATATGATTTGTATATTCTTCTTTAATGGCGTCTACATTATTGAAGAAGCCTTTATGAAGTTTTTTACATATTTGCAACGTTTTGCTAATAAATATCGGCCTAATATTACAAGTTAGAAAGTGTGCGGGAGTTTTTTTGTCACGTTTTGATCTCCTCATCCCTTTCCGACGCACCTGTCTCATGAAGTAGATGGCAAAGTGCTTCTCACTTTCTACAGCATTTTTGATTGAAAGTCTATAATAATCTGCGTGGTTTTAACTTGTAGTACACATGATCAAACTCTTCTCTCAGCACTCATCAGTGTTTCCATTTCCACCCACACCTCTGTCGTCAAGGAGACGGCCACGATGCTGTTTTGATTGGCAGCTGGTCCTCAGTGTGGGGAGCAGGATGTGGTGCTCTGTGATGCTTGTGGTCTGGAGCTGCTGGTGGTGAGGAAACAGATGCAGGTCTGCACTAATAGAGAGAACCTGAGCTCATCTGCTCTCCCAGCAGCGTCTCAGTCTCACACACACACACACACACACACACACACACACACACACACACACACACACACACACACACACACACACACACACACACACACACACACACAGCAGCGTCTCCACTCCACTCCAGATATGTTTTATTTCACTTGAGCTGCAGGTCAATTAAACTCTGTGCTCTCATTGGTCCTCAGAATCATGTGACACACAGAGACACCACGCCATTGGTTCAACTGAGCTGTCACTCAAAAGGCAGCCCTCCCGGTCCCCCCCAGGGGGCGGTGGTGGCAGGCGGGTGTTGAGGACCTATTAGAGGCCACCCAGGTTCCCCCTGGTCTCAGTGGCAGCCCCTCTCCTCAGCTACTCCTGCAGACCAGATGCTTCTCCTCTCCAGGGCTGCCTGGAGCGCCCTGTGTTTAGGTGACAGTTTCCCACCAATCACAACTCAACACACAAAGTGTTTCGTCCACCCCAGAACGGGGATGCTCATCCATGTGCTCTTGTCCCTACAGCGGTGGTTGCCATGGCAGCAGAGCTGACTCAGGACCAGGTGTCGTGGAGCAGGAGAGAAGGTGAAGCCGTCTCCTTCAGATGTACAAACACTGACCAGTGTGGTCCATATATCTATTGGTACCAGAAGAAAGAGACAGAAACATTCACCCTGATTCTTGACATTGACAAGAGTAATGGTGAACTTTTTAAAGGTTACAACCATCCTCAGAAAGATGACTTCTCATCTGTTATGAAAGAGAACAGCTGTGAGTTGTCGCTTCAGAGGGTGAAAGTGTCCCATTCTGCCACCTATTACTGTTCCTGTTGGCTTAGTGGTGGCACACAGTGAGACGTTCTCCTTCCTGCCCGTACAAAAACCTCTGGTGATCACATGACCCTGCAGCTCAGCTCCCATTGGCTGTTCAATCTCCAGCCAGGCGTCCATGTTAACAGACATGAGCAGGAAGGTCTGGACTCTGTTCTGTCAGAGTTCGATCCCAGCCTGGACCTACTGTCTGTAGTTTAGGCTTCAATCTAAGCCTTGGTCTCTCCTTGCTACTGTGCAGAGTCAATACAATCACTGGACTGGTTGTTCATTAGGCTGAGATGGATCAAACTAAAGAGTAACACTAGACACACATCCCCAGGCTCTGATGAAAGTGGACCACTTTAGGCTCAAGTCTCAAGATAAACCGTCTAGTAAAATACTAAGCTGTTACCTTTACCTTGTAATGAAGCGCTCTCTGGAAGACCTTTAACTTCCTGCTTCCATGAGAAGGAATGAGTCTTTAGTTGTTCATAAAGCCTAGGATGAAGAAGGAATGAGTCTTTAGTTGTTCATAAAGCCTAGGATGAAGAAGGAATGAGTCTTTAGTTGTTCATAAAGCCTAGGATGAAGAAGGAAAGAAGACAGTTGAGTCATTTCTACTGAACACAAGTAGTGACATCAACTCTCCTTGTTTTACTCTGCAGTCTCTTCCAAAGTCCTCCTCCAACATGAAGCACATCTACATGTCTCCCTCGCGTTGGAGCACTTCTATCATCTATAGGGGATCGATGTGATCAGCAAGTTATTGATCAGCACTGACGGCATCACAGGCCAGCCCACAGAGGTTTATGTTGCAGGATATTTCACTGTGGATGTCTTCGGTGGCGGCACCACCCTGGTTGTTACAGGTAAGATCACTTCTTTCATGGTTTCTCTAACTTTGTGTTTCATGTCACGTTGGGCAGAATATGAGTGTCATAATATTTCCACTTAGTTGTGTTTGACCTGTTTGACTTGTGCTAGAGAAGTCAGTGTCTGAAGATTCATGGTGTCTTTGTTCAGCTTCAGATATCACTTATGCCGTTTCATAAACTATGCAGCAGTATAATATCTCAGTATATTATATTATACATTTTAAAGTTCATGAACAAATATTGTGAACTATCAAGATGGGGGTATAAATAAATACTAATGTTAAACTAATAAAATGTAAATATGAATTTAATCAGCAGCTGGCCAACAGTATTTAAAGCCTCCTCACAACATTTAAGTAGAATCTAATAATAATAATCATAATCATAATTATAATAATAATAATAATAATAATAATTATGATTATTATAGTAATGTATGTAGTTTTACAATAAAGTAAATGCAATAATTAAACATACGTTTATTATTCATTATTAGAATTGAGTTTGTTTTTAAATAAACATTTGATTCTTAACATATTTTAGGCCTATTGAGTAAACATTTTTTGGTATAGATATGTTCAAGATTCAAGTTTCAACAACTTTATTTGTCACATACACATACAGGATGTACAGTGAAATCAAAGTGTCAATGCTTACGGGATTGTGTAAAATGTAATAATATAGATCAATATTATATTGGTATATTAGACCACTAATAATAAAGTAATAATGTTTATTTTGGAGTAATGTTATGTATATAAAATTGGACCTAAGTAAGTACTTACTAACTTACTTACTTACTTATTATGCTAGCTATATAAATCAGATATATTCTATGTATATCACAGTTATATACGACGGAGTCGTAAATATTTAATTAATTACGAGAATAAAGTCGTAAATATTTAATTAATTGCGAGAATAAAGTCATAAATATTTAATTAATTGCGAGAATAAAGTCGTAAATATTTAATTAATTACGAGAATAAAGTCATAAATATTGATTAAATTACGAGAATAAAGTCATAAATATTGAATTAATGACGAGAATAAAGTCGTAAATATTGAATTAATGACGAGAATAAAGTCGTAAATATTGAATTAATGACGAGTTTTCCACCTAAATGTTAGGAAACTGTCGCCCCAGGTTGAATTTCCCGGTCATTGAAGGGCTTCACTGCTCGGCTTCTGGCTGAGCTATTACATATGTCTGCCTGTAAAGCTGCATCTCTCGGTTTCATTAAAACAGAATTACGTCGCTATCATTTTCCGTTCCGGAGAAAGACGGAAAGAGTCCAGCAATACCTGACTTCTGAAACAACATGTAACACACGTTAACCTGTAGGCTGCCTTAAACCTGGGTTTGATGATCACAACCGCAGAATACACGTTTAACGTGTAGCCTATAGTGTAGCCGCCATTAATTCAATATGTAGGACTTTATTCTCATCATTAATTCAATATGTATGACTTTATTCTCGTCATTAATTCAATATGTACGACTTTATTCTCGTCATTACTTCAATATGTATGACTTTATTCTCGTCATTAATTCAATATGTACGACTTTATTCTCGTCATTTAATCAATATGTACGACTTTATTCTCGTAATTTAATGAAAAATGTCTTAATGTGGCCCTAATACTCCGTCGTAGTTATAAATGTTAATAATCTTGTTAGAGTATTTTCTGAGCTATAATGTAGTTTGTGTTTAGTTTCCAAGGTTTTGACATCATGTGACTTGTTTTCCGTCTCTCGATTGGTTCTTCTATGAAGACACGCTGGTTGAGAAGCCCAAAGTGAGCGTCTACCCAGCGACGGGAGCTGATTTAAAGGGCCGGCGTTCCCTGCTGTGTGTAGCCAGAGACATGGTCCCTGAGGTGGTCCGGGTCTCCTGGAGGAGGAAGGGGGGCGGAGGGACGGAGAATGAGGGGGAGCAGCTGGAGCTCAGAGGACTGCCATACGCTGCCAGCATCCTGGTTATTGATCAGCAAGAAACCCTCAGAGATCAATACATCTGTAGAGTTGAGCATGAGAGCGGTCTGCAGGAGGTGGAGATCCCAGGTAATGAAGAGCTACAAACCTTCACATTCACCTTGTTGTCTATTACTGACCCACACTGGCTATCACCTGGAGCATGTTGTCTATTACTGACCCACACTGGCTATCACCTGGAACATGTTGTCTATTACTGACCCACACTGGCTATCACCTGGAGCATGTTGTCTATTACTGACCCACACTGGCTATCACCTGGAACATGTTGTCTATTACTGACCCACACTGGCTATCACCTGGAACATGTTGCCTATTACTAACCTACACTGGATATCACCTGGAACATGTTGTCTATTACTGACCCACACTGGCTATCACCTGGAGCATGTTGTCTATTACTGACCCACACTGGCTATCACCTGGAGCATGTTGTCTATTACTAACCCACACTGGCTATCACCTCCAACAGAGGTTACCGTAGCAACAGAAGGCCCCGGAACGACAGCGGTTACCGTAACGACAGAAGGCCCCGGAACGACAGCGGTTACCGTAGCGACAGAAGGCCCCGGAACGACAGAGGTTACCGTAGCAACGGCAGGTACTACTGAGTCCTGGCATCCAGGTAGACCCAGAGCAGGTCTTCCAGATGAAGCGCATCATAAGATCACCTGTTCTCACTTTGAGCTGTTGTGGAAATCCCAAGTGGCTTCTGGATTAGCAGTGTGGTATTTTATCAAGGAGAAATTAATATATGTATATAGTTTACTGTGTAAACCAGTGTAAACCATTATAAACCAGTATGAACCAGTATGGTGTGTGTATAAGCCATTATAAACCAGTATAGACCAGTACCAGTATGGTGCGTATAACCTGTATAGACCAATGTAGTGTAAGGAGTTTGTCTTCTGGCTCATCTGTGGTTCCAAGCCAGTATAAACCAGTATAGATCAATATAAACCAGTATAGCATGTATAAACCACTATAGACCACTATGGAGCGTTTAAACCAGTATGGGCCAATATAGACCACTATGGAGCGTTTAAACCAGTATGGACCAGTATAGACCACTATGGAGTGTATAAACCAGTATGGACCACTATGGAGTGTTTAAACCAGTATGGACCAGTATAGACCACTATGGAGTGTATAAACCAGTATAGACCACTATGGAGCGTTTAAACCAGTATGTACCAGTATAGACCGCTATGGTGTGTATAAACCAGTATAGGTCGCTATGGTGTGTATAAACCAGTATAGACCGGTATAAACCAGTATGGACCACTATGGAGCGTTTAAACCAGTATGGACCAGTATAGACCGCTATGGTGTGTATAAACCAGTATAGACCGGTATAAACCACTATAATCCAGTATAGGCCGCTATGGTGTGTATAAACCAGTACAGACCACTATGGAGCGTTTAAACCAGTATGGACCAGTATAGACCACTATGGTGTGTATAAACCAGTCTAGACCGGTATAAACCACTGTAATCCAGTATAGACCACTATGGAGCGTTTAAACCAGTATGGACCTGTATAGACCACTATGGTGTGTATAAACCAGTACAGACCACTATGGAGCGTTTAAACCAGTATGGACCAGTATAGGCCGCTATGCTGCGTATAAACCAGTATAGACCACTATGGTGTGTATAAACCAGTATAGACCGGTATAAACCAGTATGGCATGTATAAACCAGTATAGACCGGTATAAACCAGTATAAACCAGTATAGGCCGCTATGCTGCGTATAAACCAGTATGAACCAGTATGGTCTGTGTGTATAAACCAGTATAAACCAGTACAGACCGGTATAAACCAGTATAATCCAGTATACCACTATGCTGCGTATAAACCAGTATAAACCAGTATGGTCTGTGGGGGGTCCCTGCAGGGTCCTTCCAGGAGCTGTCCAGAGCCAGGCTGGCGTCTGTGCTCTACACAGTGATGGTGGTAAAGAGCGTACTCTGCTGCTGTGGTCTGGCTCTCCTGCTCCTCCACATCAACAAGACCAGCGAGACGCCCAGCCGGCCCACACAGCACCAGCACCACCACAGCCCTGGGCTGACCGTCCTGTCCCCCAGAACCAGGCGCCTGCTGCTGGACTGACCAGACCACCCACCTTGTACCACCTCACATTGGACTTCATCATGTCGCCATTTCTATTCGCCATTTTAGTCCTTTCAGTGTTTTCCCACCATTGGTCGTCCAGACAACTGCATGAGTGTTTGTTGGTTTAGTGTTGTTTGTGGGTGTGGTCTGTGGACCGTAAACACACCTACTGCTAATGAATTAAAATCTCACATGGAACATTAGCTGTCTGTTTAATGGGTCGTTGTATTCCTAGTGGGAATTATGTTCTTTATTGAAGACTATTTTCTTAATGTTGGATCAGTCCGCTATGGGCTCATGTGCCTCTAACATGTGTGGTGAACAGCTATTTATAGACCAACGTTAAAGGATTATATGATAGTTGAACAATAAGAGGACATTTTATGTGTCGGCCCGATTCATTTTGTTTAACGACAACGACTCTGAACCAAACCATCAGATGAATATCAACTCAAATGATATTTGTGTACTTCAGACCATATGGTGATTTCATTTGAACTTTTAGATTGTACCAAACTTTCAGTAAATTATAATGTGGAGTTGTGAAACAGTTCAAGATTAACTACACAGTTAAGGTGTTTGCACACTAATGCTGCGTTCATCTCCAACTCGGAGGAAACTCCGACTTCCTACAAGGAAAAGTCCAATAAAACGGAGCGTCGGCTCAGAGTTCATAGTCGGAAACTCAGGAACGATTTCTAACCCGTTCAGCCCGACGTCATTTGACGTCTTTTCCACACGACCGCCCACATCGTAAACGGTGAGAAGAGACGTTTTAAAAGATTGGATGAATTGAAAACACATTTCTGCTTTCAGACCAATCAGCGCAGCGATACAGTCGTTGGTTAAACCCATAGCATTAAACCTTTACGTTGTTATCAGCTGTTTCTACACGACATAGCGCAACACGAAGTTTAGCGTGCGCATCATCCGTGTTTATCCCACTTTGCAGCTCCAACGCACAGCGGCCGGATGTGACGCGTGTCGTACTTCCGACTTCCCGCCTCCGACCGGAAACTAACGCACACGTTCATATCTGTGGCCTCTGAACACCAAACTGTCGTACTGCGATGATCACCACTTTCTAAGTCGGAGCGTCAACGCAACGGATCCGAAAAATAGGACTTTACTGTTGAACTGCTTCACAACTCTTCATTATCATGTATTCAAAAGTACAATTAAACACACCAGCGCAGATTAACTCTTATTTCACTCTCACTTCCAAGAGGAACATGAGATGCGTGGTGTTGAGCTCGTCTGTGTGATGTAAGGTAATGAGGAACCCCAAAACTATGTGAAGATACGATTGGTTAACTGTAGTGTTTCATTTGGAATCCATTCTGGAGCCGACGCTACAGGAAGTGCAGCTGACCACTTCCTGCGTGCCGGGTCGTACTGCCAGGTTAGGGTGCTTGTGACTACATCTGGGACGTGGACGTGTTTATGCCCTAACCCCGAAAATGTTGGCTGTTGTGATGAACAGTAAACATAATGAACATCCTGAGCTCACTGTGTGTGTGTGTGTGTGTGTGTGTGAACATGTCATCTCTTGTTGATGACAGCTCTAGGAATGTGTGTGGTGCGCCCCCTGGTGGCCACCTGGCGGTTTGCTTTTCCAACATACAGAATATTGACTTCCAGATGTCATTGCCAGACGGCTGGACCTCGCCTGGCGCTGGACAGATTCAACCGCTTTGAGCTGCTGTCAAACTCTGTCCTGTTGACCAAACTGTGCGCTGGTCTCAACTGTTCCAACATGGCGGACTAGTTTCCCTGCAGACGGTATCGGTTTCACTACCTGTTGTGGCGTGAGATGGATGCAGCTCGTTGTAAAGGACAGTGAGCTGCAGGGAGAGACATTATCCCCTTTTACAGTCTGTTCAAGGCGGGAATGTTGCGCCGCTCCGCCGCCTCGCCGTCTGTATAAAACGTACAAACACAGAATGGGGGGGGGGGGGGGGCGTTGTTGTTCACCTTTAAGGCGGCAGCGGAGGTCCTAACAGCCGAATCGCCGTCTGTGTAAAACGGGTGAAGCGGCGTGGCGGGACAGCTTGGCTGTCATTGGTAATATCTGTGATATTATTGTTGTTATTATTAGTAGTTATTAAGTATTATCATCGCTACAGTTACTGCTGCTGCTGCTCACTGTCCCCATCACTGCTGCTGTCTTCTTCTTCTTCTTCTTCTTCTTCTTCTTCATGTTCATTAGTGTATTGGTTCTGTGTAAGAAAGCCTCTAGTGATGACCTCATCACTGCAGGGTTAAACAGTCTCCTCTAGTGATGACCTCATCACTGCAGGGTTAAACGGTCTCCTCTAGTGATGACCTCATCACTGCAGGGTTAAACAGTCTCCTCTAGTGATGACCTCATCACTGCAGGGTTAAACAGTCTCCTCTAGTGATGACCTAATCACTGCAGGGTTAAACAGTCAATATAACAACAAACACATATATAATTAAAATGTATTCTTATTGGGCGGCGATTCACTCTCAGAATACTGCAATACAACTCGCATTGGGTCTGACTACTACCTGGAAAACAATCAGTACTTGAAGCGGTCCCCAGCAGTGACTGTATTTCTGCATGCCTCTCTTATGTGGTCCTTTAAGGGATGGATCAGCCTACCAGTTGGTACAGTCCACTAGGTAGGCTGGTGGGTTGACATGTTGTAGGGTGTGGTGCCACCTGGTGGTCAGAAAGGGGCGATCCTGTCGTCCTGTAATTCACTCTCCACCCAGCAGGGGGCAGCATCATCCTCACAACTACTGGTGCGGCTGCTCATGCAGTCGTTTATGACATTGTAATAAAGGTCTCATTAAATCGTTTTTTCGTTAATTTTGCAGTGGTCTCCAGTATTAATGAATGCCCTGTGAGCCGGTTTTGGTGAAAACAATGCTCTGGTGCGCCTGTTTCAGGCTGTTCTAGTTTGGAGGAGGAGGTGGGGGGGAGAACGAGAGGTTTTCGGCTCTTACTCATGAATACTCATGACATTTAAATTAATTGCCTCTGATTGGCTAACAGCACTGTCCGTCACAGTGATGTTAGCCAATCAGAGGCCAGTGATCCTCTAGTGCGTTGTCACCACTTTACCTGGCTCAGTTCTGTCAGCTTTACCGCTACGAACTGATGACCACAATGTCTTCGGAGATACAGCCTTATGTGTGTGGACATGGAGAATGTGAACATGCTGTTTGGTAGCAGAAACCTCAGGTGGAAAAGTGTATTGTTTTACTTACGGACAGTGAGCTGGCGGTCGGTCGTCGCGACGGTACAGAATCAGGTTTTAGGGATTTCCCATACCCGTATGAATTAATGAGACGTCACGTAGCGCCCCGCAAGAAGAAAATCATTCATTCAAGCCATGTACTGTTTTCTCCATCGCTCTGCCCTGTCACGTGATATGGAGGGGTTTGTTTACTAGTTCTGCCATCGGAGAACGCTTCGTCTGTTGCCACCCGGAAGAACGTATATTGTTGTTGTGACGTCATGGTGGTTTGTCGTATACTGTTTTCCTGAGGGCGGTCTCAAGCCAAGGTAGGCGAGCTCATGAATATTCATACACATTCATACGTCACACTGTTGGGCTGTTTCTCACTTCCTCGTCTCTGACATCCTCGTCCGTCTATGTTCTTACATTGGCTAATGCATGCGATGGGGCAGAAGAACGGTTTCCACGTGCAGCATATGCAACTAGGAGTGACCTCATATCCCAAAAGGAGCAAGTAAAAACGGTTTACCGGTGAAGTCCACCTAACAGCTAGCACTTAGTTTATCTATATGTCTGTGTGTTGTGAGAGGACACCTCTGTGTTCTTCTCCCAGCGCAGAAGCATTCTTCATGTAAAGGATGAGTGAATACGATGAACAAAAGAAATAAGGAGAACAACCTGTAAATGTATAACAGAAAATACACGACACTCCGCTCCTGAACCGGGAGGGAGCGCTTGGCTGCGGTGTCATGGCGTCTCTTCTGGGAAACATCTCACTTCTTCATCTTGGTTTAATTGAGAAGATACGAGTTGTTTTTCAGTTTGCATGTTAATGTTTAATGTACACATTAAAGAAGAAGAAAGAAGAAGACCATGTTGGAGCCGTTATTGTGAAGCCACTACGTTTTGCGCTGTGGACCAACGTAGCTATTCCACGTTTTGACGTGAGACTGGGTTGTCATGGGAGTCCTGCTACAGTGGATCAGTAGCAGGTGCAACCACAGTGTCTGATGAACCATGAAGAACCACAATCCATCTGATAGACGTTGTGGTGGGATCACCACTTCCCTCCTCTTTGAGGAATAGGGAGATCATCGTCTTCAGGTTTATGTAAAGGCTCCTCTACACTTTCTATCACTGTGTAGACAGCACAGTAGTAGAGAGCTGTGTCTGCCAGGGTTAGCTGTGTTATGGTGAGTTCAGTCGATGTTCTGGATGTTGTGGACTGATAACGACTGTCAGGAATATTCTGTTGACCACGCCATGATTTTGCTCCTTTCCAGAGTATAAACTGAGGAGCCTGGTTAGGACGATGTCTGTACCAGTAAAGGCGAACATCTGTATAACTTGTATTATAGGAGCATCTGAGTGTGACAGATTGTCCCTCTTTTCCACTGACTTCCTGTTCATCAGGAGAGATGGAGTCCCCAGCTATCAGCCCTGGAAAAAGTCCACATAATGGACGTGTTAGATTAACATGGACCATAAAGGACGCAGCAGAATAAGATGTGAAAAACACCCAATAATCAATAATAATACAATGTTTGATAATGAAGTCATATTTGTAGTGTGAAGCATGAGGTCTTTATCTCACCAGATAGAAGTGCAGCAATCATAATCCACAGCCAGGTTTCCATCTCTACAGCAGGTTTACAGCAACAGGAGAAACTATCTGGTGTTCAACTCAAGTATGAGACTTATTGTCTTCATGGCACCAGCTGTTAAAGACACAATGACCAAACATGTTGATGAAGTAGTTCAACACCTGCTTGATAATACTGACCTCTAGTGGTGGATAAGAGATCTCACCTTCACAATCACTTCAGGAAGAGGAACTGTTGAAAATAGATTGGTTATTCATTTCATGAGCCATACAACATACATTATTACAATTAGCTATTTAAATATTATGGCAAGACAATCAATAGCAGAAATGTTTTTATTTTTTGAATTGGATTAAAGTGTATCATTAATTAGGACCTCACTGTTGTGATGAGTTGATGTGTTTAGTCAGTAATGTCTGTCTCCTGGTCTCAGGGGAGAGGGAAGTGTGTTTTGTGCTCAGCAGGTTTTTGTACAGGGAGTCTGTGTTTCCTGTCACTGTGTACACATTAAAGACAAATCGATGCCTTTAGAAATTGGTGGAGCAATCACAAGTCCCCATATATGTACACACACCTGAACACACACACACCTGAACACACACACACACACACACACACACAGACACACACACACACATACACCTACACCTATACACACACACCTGAACACACACACTCCCGTACCGTTCGCGGGCCTCCAGGTCAACCCGGGCTTCAGCTTCTCTGCGGGGGTCCCGGAAGCCTTCCTCCAGACCCCGGGCCCCAGGCCTCCTCCTCCTCCTCCTCCTCCTCCTCCTCCTCCTCCTCCTCCTCCTCCTCCTCCTCCTCCTCCTCCTCCTCCTCCTCCCCCTCCCAGGTCCCGGGAGGGAAGCAGTCCCACATCCCCTACAGCCAGCAGAGGCCCTCGGCTCCCGGGGGTCCGGCTCCCGGGGGTCCGGCTCCCGGGGGTCCGGCTCCCGGGGGTCCGGCTCCCGGGGGTCCGGCTCCCGGGCCGGGGAGCCAGGGCCAGCAGTCCCCCAGCAAGCCGGTCCAGATGGGAAAGAGCCCCCCCCACATCCCTGGCCTGCAGAAGGTTTGGCTCTTCTCATCCCCTTTGTCTTGTTGTTGTTGTTGTTGTTGTTGTTGTTGTTGTTGTTGTTGTTGTTGTTGTTGTTCCTAAACACACCTGAACACCCCTACAGACTTTTTATCCAAATGGAAACCTTTTATGTAACTTGATGTTCTCGGCCATTTTGTGGCAAACCAAAGCTGGCGCTCTAAAGCCAGGTGTGACGCAATCTGACATCAGATGTGCAGTGGACAGCAGCGTAACCTGGAGGTCGCAGGTTCAATTCCCACTTGTGCCTTCATTTCATGTTGTTCTTAAGCCTGCAGACCTCTGACTTTCCAGCTGTCTCACCGCCTTGCCGTCTGTCTCCCTCTTGCATCCTCCCCCTTACTCCTTCCTTCCTCCCCCCCCTCTGTGTGTATGTGTGTGTGTGTGTGTGTGTGTGTGTTCTCCCTCTCCCAGCAGGACAACAGGGGTCCGTTTCACAAAGCAGGTTCAACAACCGCTGAATCTAACCCTGACCTCTGAGGTGACATACTCTGAGGTGGGATACTCTGAGTATTCGGTTCCAGAACAGCAGATCTGAGTTTGTTCTGTCAACTCGGAGGATGTTATCCTCGAGTAGCGCGCGTGCACAACCACTATAAAAAGCCATCATCGCAAGGGAGAACATTGCTGCCCGAGTCAACGCGTAAGTTTTGAATGTACTATTCCATTGACGTAACATTTAACCGTAAGATCGTATCATAGCCTATAGTTATGAATAGGCCTATAAGTAGTAGCCTAATGAAATCTGATTTTCTTTTAGGTGCAATTCTACAGGAGAAAAACGGACGTGGAAGCAGCTAAAAATGAAACATAAAAACATCATTCAAAATGATAAGGCATATTTTGCTAGCCTATGATTGCACCTCACTTTGATTTTAATTGTATTTTTTTAAATGGACTATTAAACAAAGTAAATATTAATTCAGTGGCTACTTCAAATAGTAATTTAAACCCATAACAAAATGTTGTTTTTCAGCGTCCTCTCACTTAATACTCCACTTAGTAGATTGATACAAACACATTTATATTTTATACCTATTGAAGTCATTTAAAATGTGACGCTGTAGCCTACACCAACACTCATTAAAATACTAATTAAAACATTGAGTTCTGCTCAGCCAACAGAAAGAAGGCCCGAAAAACGGGTGGAGGGCCACCTCCACCACCTCTGACAGAGGCTGAGGAGCTGGCCCTCAGCCAAAACAGGGGTCGCCCTGTGGCTGAAGGCATCCCCGGGGGAAGCTCATCTGAGCCTGTCGCCCCCCAGGACACAAGTGCCTACATCAGATGCAAGTATACACTTATGTCTTTAAAAAAAATAAAACTAATATATAAATATGTAGCCTACTTTTTACAAACAAAAACAAATATATATCCACCCACCCAACAGTTGTGGATGGAGTCATCTGCCTGGTTCAGCCTCCGACTGAAACAACTGTAAACCCTGCAGCTGTAAGTATTCCATACTCAGATCTTGCCTCAGATGGTCGTTCAAAGTATTCTGAAACAGATTATTTTCCTGCATCACAGGAGGAGGAGGAGGAGGAGGAGGAGGAGGAGGAGGAGGAGGAGGAGGAGGAGGAGGAGGAGGAGGAGATGAGGAAACACTGTCTGCTGCCACAGGGAGAGATCCGGATGGGCCTACAGAAGTGTGTCCTAATATTATGTATAGCTACTGGTAGTGTCTACCCATTCATATTCTTGAGTGGAATTTGGAGTTTGACATGTACACTGAAGTGATGAGCATATGGACAAACTAGCACATTCTTGTCCTTCAACAGCACATGGCTGGGCATCACCAGGAGGAGGGTCCATCAACTTCCACAGCACAGCTTGACACAGTGAGATTGTCGGTCAATACCATGTTAAATCTGTATGTAGAACTGTAGGAATTAAATGTCGTCCATAGTTTCCCAGTTGTGCACCTCCTGAAAACAATACAAAAAACAGAAAAATAAATGGTCGGAAGATTTAAAAAAACGACCTCGAAATTCTATTACTGGAACGCCAGTTGAGGTGGGTGCATTGTCATGGTAAAACAGGTGAATATGTTAATGGTTGGAACTATATTACAAATCCTGACTGTTGCTTTTGTACTTGTAGGGAATAAAGAAGAACCAAATCACGTGAATTTGTCTTGTATTTTATTTTTAATCAAAAGTAATTTCTTGCGATGAGGTCCCTTGCAGCCCTTCCATCCTGGACGTCGGCAGGGATGGGATGGTCATCCGCAGGGTCAATCATTTGTACGGCAGTTGCTCTCCTCTAATAATTGCAATATTATGGAGAACACCACATGCCACAATGATGTCACATGCCCTCTCTGGGGTGACCCTGAGCTTCTGCAGGCACTGGAACCGGGATTTGAGTATCCCTATGGTCATCTCAACCTGGGCTCTAGTCCTGCAGTGGGCCACATTAAAACGTTGTTGGGGCCCCGGCTCAGGGTCAGGGTAAGGGGTCAACAGAGAGGGCTGGCATGGATAGCCACGATCCCCCAGCAGGTAGCCATCAAACTCTCCTGTAATTACAGAGGACACATTCTTTGAGTCTTTGTACAAGGCTTTAGCTTCCTTACCACGTGCAAATCTGTTGCTCAGACGACACTCCCGGTAGATCCGGGAGTCATGCACCGAGCCAGGCCACTTGGCTTCAACATTTGTCACAATGTAAGCTGCATCACATATCTTTACAGTGCAGAGAATGACATGAGTTAGTTGTAATGTATACTTTTTCATGTACATATTTTTTAAGATGGTAGGTCACATACCTGGACATTGATGCTGTGAAAGGATTTCCTATTCACATAGTCCGCTTCATTTTCTGCAGGCGCAGTAATGGGGATTTGTGTCCCATCAACGCACCCCAGCACATTTAGAACGCCTGCAAAATGACAGCTAATTAATACTGACCCCACTCTCATAATTTAAAATAACAGAATATATGATTTCTACATTAGTCGCCACCTGCAATCCTGTTGAATTCCTCCTTGATGTTTCTAACAGGTTTGTGCCCGGGGAACACCACCATCACTGGTAACAGGCGTTACACACTGTAGCTTTCCCTATGTGCTCTGCATCGCCGATGTTATAAAGAAAACTACCATTTGCAAAACAACGTAGTGCTATGGATAATGTTTGTTCTGAGGTGAGCGTTCGTCCACGGTGTGTGAGGTTGGTGATATATGGCCGGAGAATGTGATTGAGATAAATTATAGTGTTGGATGAAAAGCGGTAACGTTTGAAAAGATATTCCTCTGGAAATGATAAAATGTCTAATCTGGGACGGAAGATGCGCTCGCGACGTAAAGCATTACAAATAACGACGGATTCGACGTCGATCGGATTACGAATAAATGGGCAATCCATGTTTCACCGCTTCCTCGTGTGGGAGGAGACGGTAGAAACCCTGTGTTTGTTATACCAAACCTGCCAGCGAGCAGGTTTCGTTCACAGCGTAAGTTACCGAAAGTAACAGACCCAGGGTTTAAGTGACCTCTCTTTGTGAAATGGAAAACTCAGCATTTCCCTCATTTCAGGGTTAATAAACCCAGGGTTTTCACTAAACCTGCTTTGTGAAACGGACCCCAGGGCTCGGTCCTCCTGCCAGAGCTGGTCAAATCTCTGGCCGACTTGGAGGCCACCCTGGACCGGTGGGTTTTGGAAGTGGGTCCTGGACAGCGGAAGTGGCGCTGCTGGCGTTGTCGTGGTAACGAGGAAAAGTGGCGAAAAGGGCCCGGCTGGTGGGTTAGCATAGTTCTGTGTAGCCTGTCTCCACTTTCACACCTGTTGGGATCTGCCCTTAATAAACGTTGATCATGTTCTCCCTTTCAAAGTGTGTGGCATTGTTTCATTTATTATTGGATCAAATATTTAGTAAACAATATAAATAAATATGTATATATATATATATATATATAGTTTTTATATATATATCGTTTTCTGTGTTTGATGCTGCTTACCAAAAAAGTTACCATGGTAACCATACAAAATGAAACAGCTGGGTTTAAAAATATTCATGAGAAATGGGTGAGTGAGAGAGAATGAGTGTGTGTGTGAGAGAGAGAGAGAGAGAGAGAGAGAGAGAGAGAGAGAGAGAGAGAGAGAGAGAGAGAGTGTGCGTGTGTGCATGTGTGTGTGTGTGTGAGAGAGAGAGTGTGTGTGTGTGTGTGTACATAAGTTAATGTGGTTTGGTGGTGGTTTGGTTTGCCACCACAGACTCTGTTCATCTATCTCGTCCATCTCACTCATTGAAATGCTGTTGTGTTGTTTTTGTCAGGGAGTATTTCACTGTGGATATACGGGGGGTACACACCGATACAAGGCTGTCACCACCCTGTACAGAAACTGAGTCTTTCTATGGTTTACCATTTACCTCCACTGGACTCAAGTCACATTAGGCTCCTCAGGCTACTTGCTATAATTAAGCAGGCTGTAACAAACACGATTTATTCATCATCCAGGATTAAGGACTCTTCATCCACAGAAGCAAACTGTTATTTTATTCAATCAACAAACTGATTGTATGGCTTGTAAAACATTAATTAAAAATACACTGATAAAAACCTGCTCAGTGCTTCGTGGGATAAGAAGTTCCCAAAGCTGTCCAGGACCAACCAGCCTATTCATTATGTGAGGATAATGTACAGCCAGCCGGTTATTCTTTTATTTATCAATAATGACCGCTTCCCTGTACATCATCCCGCTTATTACACGGCTGCTTACTAAAGAAATAAATGATTTGACACAAGATATAACAAAAAAGATTTTATTGATTTAAAAATGATTTTATTGCTTCCGCTGTTATATTCTACGGTTGGAAATAGCGTCCATAGCCGTAGAGTGACGTAATTGACCAATCAGAATCGAGTATCCAATAAAGCCGTGTCATAAAATCTGCTAATTATCAATAAGTTATACAACCCTTGCAAACGTTAGGCCTACATAAAAACAATTAGGCCGCCGTAGCGTAGGCTACTTGTTGCGTAATCTATTGCTTTCCACTAAATAGTTATAGTTATAGTTTAACGTGTACGGCTCGTATGATATCATGAAAAGGTTATGCACAATTGTTTGTGCATAATCCTACGAATGTCCAACCAATCAGTGCGCCTGCGCGCGCCCCTGCAGCGCACAAAACATTACAGACACAGATTTTATTCTCAGTGGAAAATGCAATATTTTAAGAAAGTCGCGACACAGAGAAATGTGCATTTTATTTTCCTAATCTTCGCTCAGTGAATGTAAAGGATCTTTAGTTTCTTAGTTATTACAAAGATTATGAGATTCACTACGGACACCCGGAAGTATTCTTTTCATTAATAGGGTTAAGGTTAAGGTTAGGGTTACCTGCTGACAGACTAGGTTATAGTTATAGTTATAGTCTATAGACCTGCTGACAGACTAGGTTATAGTTATAGTCTATAGACCTGCTGACAGACTAGGTTATAGTTATAGTTATAGTCTATAGACCTGCTGACAGACTAGGTTATAGTTATAGTTATAGTCTATAGACCTGCTGACAGACTAGGTTATAGTTATAGTTATAGTCTATAGACCTGCTGACAGACTAGGTTATAGTTATAGTCGATAGACCTGCTGACAGACTAGGTTATAGTTATAGTTATAGTCTATAGACCTGCTGACAGACTAGGTTATAGTTATAGTTATAGTCTATAGACCTGCTGACAGACTAGGTTATAGTTATAGTCTATAGACCTGCTGACAGACTAGGTTATAGTTATAGTCTATAGACCTGCTGACAGACTAGGTTATAGTTATAGTTATAGTCTATAGACCTGCTGACAGACTAGGTTATAGTTATAGTCTATAGACCTGCTGACAGACTAGGTTATAGTTACAGTATAGGCTTATTTATAGTATAGTTATAGGTATAGCTATACTATAGTTATAGTTAGTTATAGTTATAGTGCTGCCGACAGACTATGTTATAGTATAGTTATAGTATAGTATAGTTATATTACAGTATAGTTATAGTATATATATATATATATATATATATATATATATATATATATATATATATATATATATATATATATATATATATATAGTATAGTTATATTACAGTATAGTTATAGTATAGTTATAGTATAGATATAGTATAGTTATATTACAGTATAGTTATAGTATCGGTATAGTTATAGTGTTGATGTAGTTATAGTATATATTGAAGAGGTTCATTCAGCCTACTGATGTATTTTGTATACTGCTTCTCTGTAAAGGCCAACCCGTGCAACAAGAATGAAAGCAACGCAGGAAAATCTGAAATCTGCCATTTCAGACCTCTGAGGGAAAACCACCTAATGAACTGGGATGTCATCAGAACGGAAAGCAACAAACTCCATCGGTGGATCAAAGAGGCGGTTGAAATCAGGAAGCGGGCCCCAAAGACTGTCAACCGGGATGAAGGAGCCTACCAACTACCCCACACCTGGGACACAGTCCTGCAGGGCCCCCCCCCCCACTCCATATAACACATCACAGACGACGTCACACCAACATCACGTGACACCTCTGATGAAGGCTACAGAGGCAGTAGCCGAAACTTGTCAGGTAGAGAACATTAACTTTATTGGCCTTTATAGAGAAGCAGTACAACAAAAATAAAAATATATAGTTATAGTATAGTTATAGTATATTTATAGTATAGGTATAGTATAGTTATAGTATAGTTATAGTATAGTTATAGTATAATATAGTTATAGTATAGGTATAGTATAGTTATAGTATAGTTATAGTAGAGATATAATATAGTTACAGTATAGTTATAGTATAATATAGTTATAGTATAGGTATAGTATAGTTATAGTATAGTTATAGTATAGATATAATATAGTTATAGTATAGTTATAGTACAGAGGAGCCGCAACGCCGGGCCATGCCTCCGTCTCCTCCTCCTTGGGACGCGTTGCCATAGGCAATCCCCACTCGGGGAAGGTCCGCTTCTCCATGTCCTTTAATCCCACTTCTGACACCAAATGTGGCGACGGCAAGGAAGGAGTGAGACAGGAGCCCAGGTTTTGGTTACGCAACTCCCGTGCCCCATACACCGCACGACCCCGGGAGTTGCCTTTATTTGAACACCCCCACACAGACAGAAACACAGCACACCTGACGATCATAACAAACACCCTCACTCACGGTCATAACAAAACACTGCATACATGAGAACACACACACAATGACACACAATCAGTACTCCCCAACCACCAATGCCACAGGGGTTCTGGGGCGCCGATATAGTCCAAACCCCACCAGGTTGCACCCCCAGAACCCCTTGCGCCCCATAGGGGGCGTGGCCGTGATCGCCACACCTGGCCGCGATCGCCACAGTAGTATTAGTGTCGCGTGAGCCATAACAGCTCCTCTCGCACAGCTAGCTCCGGCACCCCTATCCACCAGTGCACGGGCTAACGCCGGTAGCTAGTTGCTAACCGGCTGTCGCGACACCAGCTTCCTAAGCTTACCTGGTTCCTGCCTCATCATGTGGCCCTACTTTGGACTCGTCTGGATATTCCTGTCGTTCTGCCATCATCCTGTGGCAGGACTAATCCACCACTCCACCACAGACCCTCTCGCGACCCGCTTGAATGAGCCCCCACCACCGGCGCTGCAACATCACCCGGACATCGCTCGCCCCCCTCGTCGGCGCTACATCCACCGTGGGTCCCGCAGACATGTCCAGCACAGCAACAACTCCACTACAATCAATTCCACCTGGTCCACTTCTCGTCGCTCCTCCATCAACTCCGGCCGCACCGTCAACCACCATGCATTAGCCAGCCTAGCCAGGTCGGCTAATGCTACCATCAAACTCGACTCCTCCGCTGTCAACTTCGGTCTCCTCAACATCCGCTCACTCACTAGCAAAGGTCATCTCATCCAAGACGTCCTCACTGACCGTAAGCTTGACTTTTTCTTTTTAACTGAAACCTGGCAACAGCCCAATGACTTCTCTACACTCAACGACTCCACTCCCCCCGGTTTTGTTTACATCTGTCGTCCCCGTGGCAACGGCCGCGGAGGAGGTCTCGCGGTAATTCACCGCGAGAAGTGGAAAGTCCTGCCCGTCTCTGTCCCTGCATTCAGCTCATTTGAATGCCTTGTTTTTAAGTTTCCTGGCCCCTCACCAACCATCATCGCTACAATTTACCGCCCCCCTAAGCCACACAGTGATTTTCTCAGTGAATTTTCTACCCTCCTCACCCTTATATCCACTCTCTCACCTAACGTTATTCTGCTGGGGGACTTCAATATCCATATGGACAATATCAACCTGCCTCTCACCAGAGAATTTGCATCCTGTCTTGACAGCTTTGGTCTACAAAATATGATTGATTTCCCCACCCATATCAAAGGCCACTCTCTAGACCTAGTCTGCTGCTCCGGTCTCACCCCCGCCAAGCCCACTGCTGATGTTTTCCCCGCCACAGATCACTCCCTCCTCACTTTCAACGCTGCACTCCGCCTCTCCACAATCAAGTCTCCCCGTCTCATTTCATTTCGTGACATCAAGGACATAAACATTACCACCCTCTGCTCCCTCATCGATAGTTTTCCGACCACCGACTCTACCTCAAACCCTGATGAACTTGTCACTCTCTACAACACCTGCCTCACCAACACTCTCACCTCTATCGCCCCCCTGAAAACCTGGTCTGTTTCCTTTTCTACATCTGCCCCCTGGTTTACCCCCGAGCTCAGGTCCATGAAAGCCAAAAACCGTCAACTTGAGTGACTATATAAGCGAACCGGTCTCACCATCCACAACGACATGTACACCTCCCACATCACAAAATATAAAGACCTAATCTCCCAGACCAAATCAATTTACTACTCCAGCCTCATCCTTTCTAATGAAGGAAACTCAAAAACCCTTTTCTCTGTTCTCAAAAAAATCCTCCACCCACCCAATTCTCTGCCACCCCACTTGTACTCCACTGAATCCTGCAATTCCATTTTGGACTATTTCAATCTGAAAATCCATTCCATTCATCAGCGCCTACATCCCAACGCCCCCCTCTCTCCCCACCTGCACTTCCCCCTACTTGTCATCTCTTCTCCAGTTTTCTCCTCCCCACTGCCTCTGAACACTCCGTTCTCATCCACAAATCTAAGCCCACCACCTGTCAGCTTGATCCCCTCCCCACAACCCTAGTCAAATCCTGCCTCCCCTCCCTCCTCCCCCTCATTACCACCATCATCCACTCCTCACTTTCATCTGGAATAGTCCCTTCACTTTTCAAAACTGCCACTGTCACCCCCATATTAAAGAAACCCGGTTCAGACCCCAACAACTACAGTAACCTCCGCCCCATCTCTAACCTACCTTTCATTTCCAAAATCCTAGAAAAGACAGTCACCTCCCAAATTCACTCCCATTTATCCCTCCACTCACTCTACGAGCCTTTCCAGTCTGGTTTCCGCCCCCGTCACAGCACAGAGACCGCCCTCATCAAAATCACCAATGATCTCCTCATTGCAGCTGACTCTGGTTCTATCTCCATCCTCATCCTCCTCGATCTGAGTGCGGCCTTCGACACCATCTCACACCCCATCCTTCTCAGCAGACTCTCCTCCATTGGCCTCTCCCACACTCCCCTCAGTTGGTTCCACTCCTACCTCACAGGCCGCACCCAGTTCGTACAGCTCAAATCTTTCACTTCAAATCCCTCCCCAGTCACTACCGGTGTGCCCCAGGGATCTGTCCTGGGGCCTCTTCTATTCATCATCTATCTCCTACCCCTCGGCCACATCCTTCGCAAATTCAATATCCAGTTCCACTGCTTCGCGGATGACACCCAGCTCTACCTTTCCTGCAAACCCAATTCCTCACTCCCACCCCCCTCCCTCACTGACTGTCTCTCCGAATTAAAAACCTGGTTCACCTCAAACTTCCTTCAATTAAACTGCAATAAAACTGAATTCCTCCTCCTCGGCACTAAATCCTCACTAGCTAAAGTCAATACCTTCTCTCTCACCATCGACAGCTCCTCAGTTTCCCCCTCCCCCCAGGTTAAGAGCTTGGGTGTCATCCTCGATAGCACACTTTCCTTCCACTCTCACATTAACACCATTACCCGCACTGCATACTTCCATCTCCGCAACATCAACAGACTCCGCCCCTCCCTCACCCCCCACACCACCGCCATCCTTGTTCACAGCCTCGTCACCTCCCGTCTGGACTACTGCAATTCTCTCCTCTTCGGCCTCCCCCAAAAGTCCCTCCGTAAACTACAACTGGTCCAAAACTCTGCCACCCGCATCATCACTAAGACCCCTTCATACCACCACATCACCCCTGTCCTCCAGCAGCTCCACTGGCTCCCCGTAACTCACCGCATTAACTACAAACTCCTCCTGTTTACATACATGGCCATCCACAACCTCGCCCCTCCCTACCTGTCTGACCTCCTGCACATCAACATCCCCACCCGTTCCCTTCGATCCTCCTCCTCCATCCACCTCTCTGTGCCCCCTGCCCGCCTCAGCACTATGGGGGGCAGAGCCTTCAGTCGCTCTACTCCCCAGCTCTGGAACTCCTTACCTCCCGACCTCCGGAACTGTGACTCTCTCCCCCTTTTCAAATCAAGACTCAAAACCCACCTGTTCCGGACTGCATACTCCCTCTGATTCTCTGTCAAAATAATCCATACTGTCATACTGCCATACTTGCCCTATTTATTTTACCTTATTATGTTGATCCTTCCTTATTATGTCTATTCTATCCTGTGTTTGTATATTTTAACTGTGTGATTTTAATGTATTCTTGTACAGTGTCCTTGAGTGACCTGAAAGGCGCTTTTTTAAATAAAATCCATTATTATTATTATTATTACTTTCTGTTGCCAGGAAAACAGCAGATGGAGATGGATGTGGAGCTGGACTAAGGGTCCAGCCTTTCATTGTTTTCTCTCCCTTTTCTTTTCCTTTGTAATAACCAAATAAAATCAATCCACCCTAGTTTGACTGCATTATTGTTCTCATTAACACTAACAACATTATCATCACCTCCACCATGACCCCACATCTACCACCACCATCACTACCACTGTATTCCATTACCACCATCTCCACCACCACCTACATTCCCTTTTAGCCTCACCCTTGTTAACCATGGGAGGAACTAGCGCCTTGTCCCCTGGCAGAATGGTTAAATAGGAGTAACGTTGAGTGGAAATGGGAAAGTGGCAGTCCAATTTCCAGGTGTGTCACTTGGCAGGCGGTCAGACAGTCTGGTTTCAGGGATGTGTGGATGGAAATCCGTACCTACCTTTAAAAAAAAACTACATTCTTTCTCTATTTTCTGTCTGCACCCCTCTTTCTCTCTCTTATACACACACACACACACTGTAAAATCCCACATCCTTCCAGAGATCCATGATGATCTCTTAGTTGTAGAAGGTCCCTGCAATGGTTCGAGAGAGATCTATTATGCATTGTGCCCCATCTCTCTCTCTCTCTCTCTGGCTTTAACACTGCCAGGGTTATAGGTTTAATTCACACTGGGATGCATGCAAAGAATGCATTCACGCTTTGGATGCTTTGGATACAATAATCCACCAAATGGCATATATTATATATTATTATAGGCAGACAGGCAGGCACACAGAGAAGCAGGCAGGCTGAGATACAGGCAGACATAATGATATGTAGATATCTACAGGAGATTTAAGTTTCATCATTGAACAAGATTAATAAATAAAGGTTAAGGATGTCACAGGTGTCTTGTGAGAGAGAGGAAGGAGGAAGGAAGGATGGAGGGTCCTAGCAGGGGAGATGAGAGAGGGTTAGGGGCAGGGGCGGACTGGGAACAAAAATCAGCCCTGTCAATTTTGTCCTGGACCGGCCTTGGAGTTGCGCGATTGTTGACCGGGGGGGGGGGGGGGGGGTGCTGCGCGATTGTTGACGGGGGGGGGGGGGATGCTGCACGATTGTTGACGGGGGGGGGGGGGGGGGGGGTGCTGCGCGATTGGGCCACTCATGGGCCACTGGGCAAATAAATAATTTAAAAATGTCGGCATTAAAAAAAAAAAAAAAAATTCCAAGGCCACCGGCCCACATGTGGACCGGCCCACCGGGCATTTGCCCGGTTGTACAGATTACCAGTCCGAGCCTGGTTAGGGGGAAGGGGGAGGAGGAAGGGAGAAGGAGGGAGGAGAAGGAAGAGGAACAGGTGAAGATGGAGAGAGCATGAGTTGTGATTTGATGAATTGATGAAGACAAGACAACAGTCCCAGAAAATAGGATTCCTGACTGCAGCAGTAGTGTGTGTGTGTGTGTTCCCCAGGAGACAGAATGTGAATAAGTATTGGGAAAATTGAGAAAGTAATGTGTCCCATGAGGCCGGCGCAACATCACGTCCCTCTCAGAGCCTGACCAATGGACATTACCGGTGGAATTATGACACACACACCTGGTCCCAGGGACAGAGTATCCCTCCAGAGAACATGAAGAGGTAACCCATGGTAACCAGACAAGCCCAGATGAGGAGGGAGAAGAGACGCAGCATCCTCTTGAAGACCGACTCAATGCACACCAGGATAAATATGGAGAGGAAGAGGAAGAGTATGGTGATCAGGAACACCAAGTGGTCCTGGTATTTCTGCACCGGGAGAGAGAGAGAGAGAGAGAGAGAGAGAGAGAGAGTGAGAAAGAGAGAGAGATTTTTTTATTTAAAGAGGTCCATTATTAAATCATATGCCGAGAGGAAAACATATCAAGCATACAAGTCAACCGTTTTCTGTTAATTGTAAATAATAAAAACCTGGAAAACAAATCAAAATGCTAAAATGTGAAAAAAATAATAATCTGTTTTTAAAAAAAGAGAAGATACGACTCCCCCCTACACAAAACACTTCCCTAAGCTTAAAAGACATCCAAAGCATCCACATGTTTTACTTCCCCCTGACTTTGTTTTTTGTCCACTTCGACACCCCCTAGTCTCTATTAATGGCAGTACCGTTTACCTTGACCTCACGTATTTAAGAGGATCAGGAAGTAGAACACAAATCAACCACGTGGTACTGCAAGCTTCAGCCATCTACAGTGTTCCATGCCTTTTTTCCCATTGTTGGTACGTAAAATGCACTGGCATAACTATCGACGGTGCAACCGGTGCATTGCACCGAGGCCCAGACGCCGGGGGGGGGGCCCCCGTCAACAATCGCGCCGCACCCCCCCCCCGTCGACAATCGCGCAGCAGCCCCCCCGGTCAACAATCGCGCTTCAATGGACTTTGTGCTGTGAATGCCAACATATTCAGCCTTGAGGAATAGAAAGAGAAGACAATTGGCCACATAAAATAGTTTGTAGTTTACAAATAGGTTTGTTTTTTGCATCTGTTTTGATGGATAAAAATGTCCCTCTTCTAAAACAGTGAATTGTGTAGTGTGTGGCCCTTGCAGCAGGTTGTGTGTCAGTCTATGAAAAACTCTGGAGCCCACGCAGTCCTAGCTGACCTCCTCTTCATCTCGCGATGACATCATAGCAGGACACACACACAAACTTTTTTTCTATCGCTCTGTCTTTCTCTCCATCTCCCTGTCTATATCTATTTGTTTATCTCTCTCTTTGTTTCTGCCTCTTTCTGTCCTTGTCTGCCTCCATCTTTCTTCTGCCTCCCGTTCTCTGTTGTCTTTTTCTGTCCCTCTCTGTTTGTCTCTCCCCTATCCCTGTCTCCCTTGGTCTCTCTCTTTCTCTCTGGCTCTGCTGTCAAAGCCAAAATACATCTTTGAACTGAACACCACTCCACAATCCCACACATGCTCTCCTCGTTCCCCCTCCAAACACCTACTGGCATGAGGACACACACTTGACGCACAAACACACGCACACCCCACTTGCATCATAACCCAATTACACAACAGAGCATGTTTAACATGCACGCGCATAAATAACAAAACAAAAGACACACACACACATGTAGCAGCTCACCAGTCCGGAGGCGAAGAAGACGAGAAGCAGTGCGAGGCAGGCTCCCATGACGATGAGCAGCAGGAAGACGAAGAGCGGGTGCTGCTGGCTCATGCGATAATACGACTCGTACAGCCAGTCCTGCCGCTTCTCGCCGTCCACCCTGCTGCTGCTGCCCCCCTCCTCCACCCAGACAAGACCGACGCCGCCCGCCTCCCCCCCGCTGAAACTCTCCCCACCGCCATCGGCCAGGTCCCCGCCCTCGCTCTGCTCCAGCAGGTAGCGTCCATGCGTCCATAGCGCCTCCTGCCACATCAGGAGCTAACCCTGCGGTCCGCTCTCTCTCTCGGATGTGTCTTCAAATACACACCCTCAGCCCTCCAGGGGGGTGGGAGGAAAGACTATTCTTATTTCAAATGGTCCTTGTCCTTCACCTGCTGTTCCACCTCTTCACTCCTCTTTCTCCTTCCGGGTCTCCATTTGCCCACTACTGATAAAAAAACTTTCTCTTACTACTACTTATTACTTTCTCTCTTCCTCTGTCTCTAGTTACACTCACCTCACTTTCTATTGAAATGGAAGGAGAAGGGAGCTTGTAAACGTTGTAAGTGTCTCCGTCTTTTCACCTTTTCTTTCTCTGTGCGATATGGTTGCAATTTCTTTTCAGATTTCCTTCCCGAGTGTGATTGCTGGCGAGAAGAAGAGAGAGCAAGAGAGCGATAGAGAACCAGCCAAGTGAAGAACAGCAGGTCCTCCTTCTTCACCTCATCCTCCCACTCTTCTTCACCTTCTCCTGCGTTCAACTGCCTCGCTCACCGATCCTCCGTGGATGTCACTTACTGCACACGTGGAGAGAGAGACACCATAGAGTGAGAGGGAGAGAGAGAGAGAGAGAGAGAGAGAGAGAGAGAGAGAGAGATGGAGGGCTTTGCTTGCTGCTACGCTCCAAGGCAACATGGTATGTGTGCTCCTCTGCTGGAGCACACATAACTGACAGAGAGAGAGGGGGGGGGGGAGTGGGAGGGAGGGAGAACAAATGTTGTAATACAGGGGGGGGGTGGGCCTACTATTGCAATGGAAAGAGCTAGTAGGGGAAAGTGTGTGTGAGAGGGAGAATAGTGATATGTGATCGAGTGTGAATGGAGACACACACAGCGACAGACATACAGACACAGTATTGGTGTAACAGCTGTGCCTAATGCAAATAGTGAGTCACAGCAGGGAGCAGAAGGAGAGAGAACTGTGTTCGAAGAGAAAAACAAGAATGGAAAGGCATGTAGCAGTTGTAGAGATAGCAGGAGGGAGGGAAAGAGTGAGGGATGGAAGAAAGGAAAGGAGGAAAGAGAGAAGGAGGTGGGAGGGGGAAGTCAGGAAGAGGAAGTCCCTGGGGAGGGCATGGAATTGTAGGAGTTGGAAAGAGATTGGAGCTTCAAACATAACAGAGATCTCCATAAAGAAAACTTCGAATGAGAGAAAGTTCCTTCATATGGAGCTTAGATCTGACAGAGGTCCTTGTGCACGTAACTTCCTTTCAATACCCCCAACCTATATATATATATATATATATATATATATATATATATATATATATATATATATATATATATATGTGTGTGTGTGTGTGTGTGTGTGTGTGTGTGTGTGTGCTATCCACTACTCAGGGATCTGGGCAGGGCAGCGACATAAATTGTCTTTTTTTAATTGTGTTCTGGTTGTATGTCTAGACCTCACGTTACAAAAGGTTCAGAATGGATATAATATTAAAATGGCTGTTTAGAAGAATGTACATCAGTACATTGTAGTGTATCCCGCCAGGAACGTCCCACCTTCTAAACTGAAGGTGACATTTATAGCAGTATAGCACTACTGTGGTGGTGGATTAAAATAATCACACATCAATATAGCAGTTTATGGCATCTAAAAGCATTTATTTTTTAGTTAGAAAGATATTGAATATTCAACAGATATTCAGTTCGAATTACAGTGATCTGACGCGGGGAACTAAAGACGCGATCACAGCTATGAGTGATTACGTAATTAAACCGATACGTCTCGATATGGTTACAAAAATGTTCAGAATGGATATAACATTAAAATGACTGTTTAGAAGTGTATCCTGCTAGCTCTACAACAGTAAAAAGCTGCGTGGCCAGTGGAGCTCCAGTGTGAATGTAAACACACTGTATACAGGTGACTTTCCAGATGTGTACATTGGTGAAACTATCGCTAGCTCTACAACAGTAAAAAGCAGGTCAAAAGCTGCGTGGCCAGTGGAGCTCCAGTGTGAATGTAAACACACTGTATACAGGTGACTTTCCAGATGTGTACATTGGTGAAACTATCGCAGACTTAAACAAAAAACCAAAACGAGTAGACGTGTACTTATTGAGATTTGGACCATGTATTCAATTACAGTTACCGGTATTTATTGCAGCCCTAGCACCTACTGGCACCTTACTGGCCAGTACAGGCCGCCGTAGCTTCTCCTACGTCGTTGGAAAGGGAGAGGTGAGGGGGGGGAGGGGGGTATTCCGTTTGTTGTAATCTGCAACCTCACCGCTAGATGCCACTCAATTTTACACGTTGTACCTTTAATTGTAAATATCTCTTTTTTGCATGTCATGCAAAGATATCGATATGGACCACTTACAATACAGTAATATTGATTAAAAAAAGAAGAGAAGACAAAGGAAGGAGGAGACGGAAGAGAGCAGACTAAACATAACACATTATTAAATAATATTTAATAATCAGGAAAGAGAAAGAATGAAAGAAATTGTACCTGTGGGAAGAGAGAGACAGAGAGACAGATAAAGTTCAAGAGCTGTTATACTCGGGAGTTGGACAGCATGAGGTTGTTAGGTACAGAGAGCCGTGGGGACAGTGCTTAACCCTATGACATCATCAGCGCATTATACAGGTGACCAATACCCACCAGTACCCCAATACCCACTAGCACCCCCAATACCCAACAATACCCACCAGTACCTCAATACCCACCAATACCTATCTGTACCCACCACTACCTAGCAGTACCCCAATACCTACTAGTACCCCCAATACATACCAATATCCACCAGTACCCCAATACCAGGGACGGACTGACCATCGGGCATACCGGGCAAATTCCCGGTGGGCCAATGCGCATTTGGGCCGGTCCAGGTCTTATGTGGGCCGGTCCAGCCCCCCCCTCCCCCGTCAACAATCGCGCAGACCCCCCCCCCGTTAACAATCGCGCAGTACCCCCCCCCCGTCAACAACCGCGCACCCCCCCCCCCCCCCCCCCCCCCGGTCAACAATCGCGCAACCCCAGGGCCATTGCCCGGGCCGATTTTTGTTCCCAGTCCGCCCCTGCCCAATACCCACCAATGCCTACTAGTATGCCCAATACCCACCAGTACCTCAATACCCACCTGTACCAACTTGTACCCACCAATACCCACCAGTACCCCAATACCCAATTCCCACCGTGGGTAGTTGCAGTAAGAAGGAAAGACATTACTTTTCACATTCAACATTCCTGCATCGAGGAAAGTGTGTTCTCTGCATTTTCAGCCGGTGAGTTTTCTCATCTCTAACTTTGACCTAAATTTGACAATATATGTATTAAAAAAGGGTAAACATATGTGTGTGTGTGTGTGTGTTTGTTTGAGTGAGTGGGTGGTGCAATGGGTAAAATCAGAAAACTATGTTTTACTGTATAAAATATACTGACATCCAAACCTGTGGGTGGCAGCAATGTGCCTAACGGCATGCTAGAATGCCTTAACATTAAAAGAAGAAGAAGAAGAAGAAGAAGAGAGCCACTGCCATGGCAGCATGTACCATATGCTCGGCCTATAGCATCTCGCCATCTCCAATAAATGGATATTCTCAATCAACATCTACCTGTGTTGGAGGAGCCCAGAAAAGCCACGTATGTGGCATGTGGCAGGAGTCAACTGCTACACTGGTGCCCAACGTGGGGCCATTTCCGACTGGGAAGGAGCATGGAGAGGCTGCCCAGACACACATTGGAGTCACCAGCCACGCTTACGGAAAACCTCCTCCCAGCACCAGCCCTTTCCCGACGGCCCAGCGCAGGCGAGGGGAGGCAACCGTCTGCAGCTATCCAGCCCGGAGCAGCTTAGGTCGAGCCATACTTTGCCAGCCAGCACAGCAAGCCAAGGCCCCATGCTCCAGGAAGGACATGGGGATCGTGCCTTGTCACCCTGGTTGAGATGGGCCCTACCAAGGCTGTTCCGGGCCCTCCGAAAAGCTACCTCTGCGGCCCAACTGTCAGGCCTCCTCTGAGCCCATCCAGCCAGCCCCTGCAATGACACCTCCGCCAGCCAAGACAGCAGCCCCAGGCCTCTGGTCTCCAGGATGGAGGGTGGGGTTAGGCAGTGGGGTTTATGGGTCGTTTTTATTTTTATTTTAGGTATGGCAACCCTGTAAAGAGTCCAGGTTTTTGTAGGTATGGTAACCCTGTTGAGAGTCCAGTTTGTAGTTTTTGTTTCTGTTCTGCTTGGATGAGGGGGGAGGGGGGAAGAGGCTGAGGCTGGGGAGAATCCCCAGCCTCAGCCTCTTCCCCTCAATTTAGTGTTGGGGGTATTTGGAGTGTGTGTGGTTGATAGCTGGTTTACAGCTTCACCTGGCCCGAGTCTGATTAGACTCTAGGGCAGGGTGGGGCTGCACACCTGTGGTGCATGAGCAATCATGGCACCCAGGATAAACCAGCTATCACCCCACACACTCAGGAGAGAGCCACTGCCATGGCAGCATGTACCATCTGCTCGGCGTATAACATCTCGCCATCTCCAATAAATGGATATTTTATCAACATCTACCTGTGTCGGAGGAGCCCAGGAAAGCCACTTATGTGGTGTGTGGCAGGAGTCAACTGCTACACTAGTATTTTGGGTGGATATGAAATCATGTTTTTTTTCGGTAACACTTTATAAGGTGCCATAATAATGCATCATGCATTTAGTTGTGGTCAGAAAATGGAGGATAACTTGATTGCATTTTAAATGCCAACTCAAGGCGCACAGAAGCACACACACACACAAGATGACTCCTTTCACCTTTTATTAATGTGTTTCTCATCTACTTCTCATCCTCTCCTGTATTATTTTCCTGCCACTGTCTTTCTATCCTCTACATCTCTATACTTTAATGTGAGTCTTTACACTTTATACCCTTCTCTTGTTGTCTTTTTTTTCCTTTTGTTCATTTCCTCTCCTCTCTACTCCTCTCCAGACCTTACCTCTACTTTGTCTCCTTCATCTCCACTCCTTACTCCTACTGTCATCCTTCCCACTCACCTCCTCTTTTCTCCTTCTCTCCCCATGTACTCTTCTCTACCTCTCTGCTTTACCACTGAACTCCCTTCCTTTCCTCTCCACTCCTCACTCCTACATCTATCCTTTCCTCCCCCCTCCACTTCTGTCCTTACCTCGCCTCTCTTATCTCCCCAACTCTCTTCTTTCTCCCCATCTCTCTTCTCCCCCCACCCGGTCCTTTCCCATCCTCTCTTCCTTTTTGCACTCCATTCTTCTCTCCACACACAAAAAGTAAAGCGAAAAGTGATTGTGAAAAATGTTAATTCACCATTGGTAGTCAGGGTTGACGTCGTTCACTTTTTTCCAGGAAAAGGGTCACGTGGGGCCTGATGGACACCTTGTGACTGATAAGACCCAATCAGGAGGCAAACGTGAATGAGGTCTGTGTCATTGTTCTCAAAAGTCTCAGTTTCAGCCCGTCCGGACTAAAACGCAATCAGCAGCGTTTCCAAACTAAAACGCAATCAGCAGCGTTTTCAAACTAAAACGCAATCAGCAGCGTTTCCAAACTAAAACGCAATCAGCAGCATTTCCAAACTAAAACGCAATCAGCAGCATTTCCAAACTAAAACGCAATCAGCAGTGTTTTCAAACTAAAACGCAATCAGCAGCGTTTCCAAACTAAAACGCAATCAGCAGCGTTTTCAAACTAAAATGCAATCAGCAACGTTTTCAAAAGTCTCCGTATGAGTGGCTCTAAAACGCAGGAGCGGTGTGGGCATAAACATAGCAAAAGTTATGCGTTTTAACAAAATAAAAAGTTATTAGCGTGGATGTAGCCTAAGTGTAGATGAGGGTGTGCATGCACGGCACATAGTTTAGTGTTGAGTGAACATTAAAGCTATATACAATGGCTAGACGTGTCACTACATGCATCATGCATTTAGTTGTGGTCACTGGTCAGAAAATGGAGGATAACTTGATTGCATTTTCAATGCCAACTCAAGGCGCACAGAAGCACACTCACACACACAAGATGACTCCTTTCACCTTTTATTAATGCGTTTCTCATCTACTTCTCATCCTCTCTTGTATTATTTTCCTGCCACTGTTTTCTATTTGGCACTTAGTTAATAGTTAATAGTTTTTTCATCATTAATATTATATATTATATAATATTATAATATTAATATTAGTTGTTTGCATGTATGTTAATGTTTTAACAAATAGAAAACAATCTATTAACTAATATTGTATTAATATTTGTTAATAGTTAACTAAATGTCTTTTTGGCAGAAACAGTTATTTCTTACATCATTTAAATGTTAAAGGCATGTGTGTTAGTATAGCCAGGGCCCAGTATTTCAAAAGGGATTGACAGGATTATCCTGGTCGGATTGGATTAAATCTAGATCTGATCTGAAAACTGGGTATTTCAACACAGATCCAGATAATCCTGATCCTGAAGATCAGGATTCTGCTTTGGTAATCCAATCCTCCCCTGAATCCAGATTAAAGGCTGGATTTGGGTATTTCAAAAGTTAAGGCAGATCTCTGGATCAACTTGATACCAAAATGGCAGGATCATTTGGATCCCACCTCAGAGGTGGATTTCACTTGGATTAAGTCATTTAGATTAAGTCTCAGCTCCACTTCTCCTAGATATTGTTACTCAAGATGTTCATTACACTTAATCTAAAGTGTTAGTGTTTTACTTTTAACAAATATATGAAAAAAATGTATATTTAAAAATAATAAAGCAGCCTAATTGTAAGAAATGTAAAGTATAGTAAAATATTTTACCTCACTTTCTGAAACTGCTGTAAATAAGAGTAACAGTTACAGACCTATTTCTCAAATTCTAGTTTCAAACATTGTAACTTGCATGTACCAAAACATCAGAGAAAGACAACAGGAATGCGGGGTCCAAACAAACTTTAATTCCAACAAAACCGACATTTCAAATAATGTGTCCACTAACTAAAACAGGACCTAACCCACTCAGAGGTCAGAAGTGAGCTGCTTTTCTAACAGCTTTATTTTCAGTTCTGTTTCTTTGCGTCAGCTTTATTAGTTCATTGGCCTGTTCAATTTGTTTGACTGCCCTCTCGGGTCTCCATTTTGAGGAGCTTTTGATAAGCATCCTCATCACCGGCATGCCTCCTCCGTCTCCGACGCTCTGGCCCACAAACCTCTTGTGGTGGATCGGGTGGAGCAATGCTGGTGCTGGTTGAAGGTTCACCCTCTGAGCCTCCACAGGTGTGAGGAACACATTTAGACGAGAGGTTGAGTGGCTCGTCAGCTGGCTCCCCAACACTGGATAAACTATGACATGTATGCACTTGCATTTTTTCAGTGTCACAGTTTATATCATGCTGCACATTGAAGCACTTTCCAAGCATTTTCAGGGTATATTTTCATGCTTCTGATTAAATGAAGACACATTTGACTTCAGTCAGAAGCTTAAAAATGCACTTTTAAAATGTTTGGAAATGGCTAGAATGTGATTTTAAAACCTGCAGCAATGTAATTCAGTGTTTGTGTACAAACTGATTATTTTACTTAATCAAAACAGACGCTATTTTGCTATAAATGACCATAATTATGTTTAGTGAGAGCCTTCTATATAAGGGAGACAAATTAGGATGAAAAACTGTTTAGTTGTGTCACTGACCAAGCTATATACCATGAAAGTAATGCAATTACAGTTTCAAGCACTTTATTCAGAATCCAATAACTTGAAAACCTTGAATGTATCAATATACAATTAAAGCGTTTCCAAGGATGGCTGTGAGTGGACTCTGAAAGTAGAAGAAAGAGATTCAGGTGTATGAGTATATCTTTGTTTATGTACACAAACGCATGATATCATCCCCAGCATTACTATAGCATCCTGACACTTCTGAATGAACTGTATAGTTAATACTTATACCGTGTAACGTTTCCAAAGTACTGCAGCAGTCTGTACACATGTCGCCTATTTTCCTAAGTCTGCTGTGTTGCCAATGACGTAACGCTAATAAACTCTGAACAGGTTGGCGTTAGTTTAAAAAGTTACGGTATGATGTACGTCCAATTAATTCCCTTTTAAGTTAAACCATAGACCGCAAAATTCATCAACAAAGTAGCTTCCTCGCTATCCCGCTGGCTGCTTAACACACAAGTCAATGGAGCCAAGTTAGCTCCCGTTAGCGCGGCCGCGGCTCAATTAGGGATCGCTGCGGCCTGGTTTTAATTAGAGGACGATTCAAGAAGTTGGCTTGCATGACATGTTGGTTGGAATTCGTATGGTCTTAAAACCGCTACACATTAGACAACGGTAAACTTACATTTTTGACGTGGAAGTCGCGTTTCCAGCTGCTCCTTTCGTGAGGTAGTCCGCCATGTTTCGATCCGGAGGCGACGTCACGAGATTTGGAAATCCGTCTCCGCCCAGATGGGGATCACGGTGATCCACCCTGCCGGTGTTTTGAAATACTCGGATAAAGTCAGCAGGATCACCTTGATCCAGGTCTGAGAAAAGGAGGATTTCATTATCCGGATTATCCTGATCCGGATTACAAGTTTTGAAATACTGGGCCCTGCTGGTGATGGGGTGTAATGCCGGGGGATAAGGGCTTGAGTCGGGCCGGAAGCGGCACATACTGTTGTATCTCTAAGCAAATAAAAACCTTTGAGAGAACGACTTCTTCTACAATGCCACATGCCTGGTTACCTTGGTAACACACATACAGGTACTTGTCGAACACAGACACACTTTAGTCACCGGACAACAACACGCTAACTTATTAAAGGCTTATCGCTAAACATTCACATATCGTTACGCGGCATTCTGGGAGCTCTCAGTCCGGAAGCTGTGCTGGCCAGGCACGCTACAATATTTTATGTACATTTTATGAAAATTCAAACAATATTTTCTTACCTTTCTCTTATGTCTGAAGTGGCTTTCGTCGATCACCACATACTCGTGTCTTCCACCCAATTGCTATCCCTTCCTTCTCGGGTCCCCCATACTAATAGTTAGGGGCACAGGGCAATCGCACCGAGCACTGGCCCCTACAGCTATGAAATAGCTGCAGGGACCAGTTATATTGTTATACTGTGGATTGTTTTCTTATCTTTATTAGGGCCACGGGGCAAGCGCACTGAGCACTGGCCCCTACAGCTAAAGCTGTAGAGGCCGAAGAGGCAAAGCCCCGATCACTACTGTTATACTGTGGATTTTCTTATTATTCCTCTTCCGGACACAATTTTCGATTCACTACTACAAATTATATATCAAAAAGTGCGTCTTCATTGGGATTGGTGTGCTATTGCTTTTCTTAAAATAATACAAATGTACAAAACTGTGAAAAATGTCCCATAGAGAATGAATGGGAGGAGGTAAAAAAACGAAGACTTTTCGTACTGCCTACTGCTGTCTGCTGCTCCGGCATACTTTCACCTAGAGACTCCATTTAAACTTTAAACAGTAGACACAAGTCTTGTGTATTGGTGTGTTATTCCACGTTTTGATAGGTCATATAGTTTTGATCAATCACTGATCAATGACCATGATCATTTTTGGAGAAATGATCAGATTATAATGAGTGTGTATTCGTGTGTATTCGTGTCAGAGTGCATGAAATCATCGGTCAGAGTGGGAGAGAGCCCAAAATAAATCCAGATTTGTTCACTTTCCACGCTGCTCCTGGCCACAATTTACACTCTACACACATGATTTTTTCCAAATTTGTAGAGAAACTTGTTCTTTCTCTCACAATGTGCTCTCACAAAATCAGAGAGACTTACAGAATTTGAATTAGCAGCCTCTAAGTGCTGCTACTCTGTCTCTGCTCCTCATTGACTCCAAAACAAATATTTTCTGAGAAAAGCAGAACGGACCCCTGTTTTAAACTTGCAAGTGTCTCCAAAATATTTAGTTTACCTAAAATAAGTCCTTACAGCAATGATGGTCCGTCGGTCGTCGGTCCGGGGTGTGTTGCGGTCACGCACCCCCCCCCCCCCCCCCCCCCGTCGGTCGTCCGTCCGGGGTGTGTTAAGATCGCGCTCCCCCCCCCCCCCCGTCGGTTGTCGGTTAGGGGGGGGGTTACGATCGGGGGGTGTCGTCGGTCCAGTGGTGGGCCAGGCCAGGAGAAAATTGCCAGGGCTGAATTTTGTTCCCAGTCCGACCCTGTTCTGGGCTACATCCCCAGATCATTTAAATTGCTAGTGACGTCTGTAGTATATCGACCCGGCTGAAACACGAGAGGACACGCTGTATTTATCAAAGCTTGGTCGCCGTGCTTAGGCTATATCCACACTACTACGTTTTCATTTTAAACCGCATCACTTTTGCCACGTTTACGCCTAGCATGCACACTACTCCGGCGTTTTACAACCCCTAAAACGGAGATTATTGAAAACACTGCTGACCCAGTTTTAGTTTGAAAACTCCGGGGTTGCGAAATGTAAATCATGAAATGTAAATGTAAATTAATTAAATAGTGAAATGATTATATATGTTTTTTTTTTACATAAAATAAATCGGTATTTTAATGAAATAATGACACATTTAAGTATTTAATTCCAATTTTAATTAATTAATGACACATTTAAGTAATTATTTAATGGTGTATTTATTTATTTAATTTTGGCACTTTTAGTCCTCCATAAAACTGTACTGTATCTTGATTATTTTAACTTGACTTGATTCGTGTTGGTGTCTTACAGATGGTTTTTTTTGTGTGTGTGTGTATTTGCAGACAACATGCCCTCTTGCTTAACTCTACTCTGCCTGCAACCCTTTTCATCATTTTTTTCCCACATATTTGAGGTTGAAATGGCATAGGTTGCTGTATAAATAAATACTTAAAAAAGGACCGTTTGTTGTAGGTGTGCTCCTTGTATATAATATCATAATGTTACTAGTATTAATTGTTTGAAATCTGTGAAGAATCACTCCGGAGTAGCCCCCGTGGCCCTTTCAAAATTTCCCCAGAGGGAATTTTCTAGTTATATATTACTAATATATTAATTAAGTTTAACCAACTTTATTATAAGGGTCCCCCATACTGATAGTTATATATTACTAATATATTAATTAAGCTTAACCAACTTAATTATAAGGGTCCCCACGCTGATAGCTATATATTACTAATATATTAATATTATATTAATACTAATATATCAACCAACTTTATTGTAAGGGTCCTATGAGGAGTGGTTCATATTGGGATAGGCAGAAGCACAGTTTAATAACAATTAGTTAAATAATGTCATTAACTTTTATATTAACATAGTTTGTAAATAAACATTTAACATTTAAATGATGTAAGAAATAACTGTTAATTAGTGCCAAAAAGACATTTAGTTAACTATTAACAAATATTAATACAATATTAGTTAATAGATTGTTTTCTATTTGTTAAAACATTAACATACAGATTTTATGCAAACTAATATTTAATTAATGATGAAAAAACTATTAACTTGTGCCAAATAGACATTTTAGTAACAATTAACAAATATTAACAAAGGGTTAGGTAATGACTAGTTTGCTATTTGTGTTACCTTTTTTTCTCAGATTGAGCTCCCTGAGACTCCTGGCTCCAAAGCAATGTCATGTGTGGCTCATGAATGGGTTTAGTACATGCCCATCCATCCATCCATCCATTTTCTTCCGCTTATCCGGGGTCGGGTCGCGGGGGCAGCAGCCTAAGCAGGGAAGCCCAGACTTCCCTTTCCCCAGCTACTTCGGCCAGCTCTTCCTGGGGGATCCCGAGGCGTTCCCAGGCCAGCCGAGAGACATAGTCTCTCCAGCGTGTCCTGGGTCTTCCCCGGGGTCTCCTACCAGTGGGACGTGCCCTGAACACCTCACCAGGGAGGCGTCCGGGAGGCATCCTAACTAGATGCCCGAGCCACCTCATCTGGCTCCTCTCAACGCGGAGGAGTAGCGGGTCTACTCCGAGCTCCTCCCGGATGACCGAGCTTCTCACCCTATCTCTAAGGGAGAGCCCAGCCACCCTGCGGAGGAAGCTCATTTCGGCCGCTTGTACTCGCGATCTCGTTCTTTCGGTCATTACCCAAAGCTCACGACCATAGGTGAGGGCAGGAACGTAGATCGACTGGTAAATCGAGAGCTTTGCCTTTCGGCTCAGCTTCCTCTTCACCACGACGGATCCGTGCAGAGTCCGCATTACTGCAGACGCCGCACCGATCCGCCTGTCGATCTCCCGCTCCATCCTCCCCTCACTCGTGAACAAGACCCCGAGGTACTTGAACTCCTCCACTTGGGGCAGGATCTCATCCCCGACCCGGAGGGTGCACTCCACCCTTTTCCGGTTGAGGACCATGGACTCGGACTTGGAGGTGCTGATTCTCATCCCGACCGCTTCACACTCGGCTGCGAACCTGTCCAGCGAGAGTTGGAGGTCACGGTCTGATGAAGCCATCAGGACCACATCATCCGCAAAAAGCAGAGACCCAATCCTGAGGTCACCAAACCGGACCCCCTCAACCAGGCCCGGCCCAAGCCTCTAGGGGGCCCTAAGCAGGATTTGATATTTTGGGGCCCCCCTCCTGCGTGATTGTTTAGCGGGGGGGGGGGGTGCTAGCGGAACATTTCGGTTGCGCGATTGTTGAGCGGGGGGGGGGGGGGGGTGCTGGCGGAACATTTCGGTTGCGCGATTGTTGGGCGGGGGGGGGGTGCTAGCGGAACATTTCGGTTGCGCGATTGTTGAGCGGGGGGGGGGGGGGGTGCTAGCGGAACATTTCGGTTGCGCGATTGTTGAGCGGGGGGGGGGGGGGGGGGGGGGGGCTGGCGGTTGGGGGCCCCCTGGGGGACCGGGGGCCCTAAGCAGCCGCTTAGTTCGCTTATGCCTCGGGCCGGCTCTGCCCTCAACGCCCTGGCTGTGCCTAGAAACATGCCTAGTACATGCCGTTCATGATTTTTACCCAGCACGCTACTAATAACACACATTTTTTAAGGTGGCATCTTGTGTAGACTGTTTACATATTTGTGCCCATATCTACTGGTTGTGTCCAGTTGAATTTGAGTCCAGTTGACACATATTTGTCTAAATATGCATATTTGTTAAGCATTTAAAAAAAAAAAAAACTAAACTAGCAAACCCGCTTTAAAAACGAATTAAAACTAAACTGAAATAAATAAAAAAAATAAAAAATAGGCCTAATGAAAAATGCAAAACTATAATAACTTTGTTCTATAGGAAGATGTTTGTTAACTTTGCATTAGAGTACGAAGACCTCATTGACACCTTGACACCTAATTGATAGTCACTAGTCCTGACTTAAAAATAGTTTTCCACGTTCCAACAATAATTATAACCCAAGCAAAACAAAACACAAGCAAAATGTTAATGTAATTGTAGTAAAAATTGCAGTGAAGAATACCAGTGATTATCAAGTGGTAAGTGGGTCTGGGCATTTTGAGTGAGTTGCAGAGCATATGCCAAATAATCTTTAGAAAGAAGCCCATTAATTAACTGTTTCAATGGCTTACTATGTCATTAAGTTTAGCCCCAATTGTTTCAGCTTTTTGTTCGCGCAATGTTTTTAACAGTACATGAAGGCATTGTTGATTACTGCAATATTGGTAAATAAATGTTTTGGGGTTGTGGCGTAATGACTAATTAGGCCTGCCCTACACATGTGGGACCTGAGGCTAGACCAGATGAGAACCACTAGGCTATTGCAAGAACTACTAAAGTCAATAGTCATCTGACACCCAATAGCAAACATGTTTTTATGGATTGGTTTAAGAAAAGCAGTGCATAAAAACAAATTGGCAAGTTGGCAAATCATTTTCTGAGAAGCTATGAAATCCTCGACTGGTTTAACAACGCAGGCCAAGTGAGGATTATTGTCTGAACTACCAAATGTTGGCAGGCACAGCACCGAGACATCGAGGCCAGCATCCAGATCACGCTGACAGATTTCTTTCCAAATGTTATGTTGTTTTTATTTATAAATTATTTTTAACATTCAATTAGTGAAAAGACTAAAAGAGAAGAGACTAGTGTTGGGTGTTAAGAACTCACATCTGATCAATGAGCAGACGATCCTGCTTGATTGATACGGTGATCAGCAACAAGCTGTGTATGGGCTCCACCTTGTTTTCTGATCAGTATGTTATTTTTCTTTTAGCACGGATCATGGTTTCAAATCCCTCTTGACGTGTTGGCTGAAGGCCAGCAGATAGGCAATACATAAAAATACATAAAAATACAATCTCTGAAGTTCATCTAAAATATCCGAATTTGTGCCGATTTGATTCAAATTTCAACCAGTAATAACATAGTTGGGGCTAATGCACACAAGTGAACAGTTGACATCGACCCCAATGGCCAAATCCCTTCCCTACATGTTATCCCACTCTGATATTCTGTTGTAGCCCACTTCGGAATGGGTCCCACTTTGCAAGCAAGGTACGGTTTGAATGTTGTTTCACATCATCTTTAAAGGGGAAAATGTTTTTGAGGTTTGTGCAACAAATGGACTGAAAAAAAGGTTGTGCAGTTAACTACTCAACTACTTATTACTCAATTGACAATTAATAAAAGGTTTATTTAAAAGAAAAATAGAAAAGGGCACATGCAGTTATCGGCAGTTTTTAAAATGTTTATTAAAAAATAAAATACAAAAAAATATACCGGTACATAAAAATGTTGAAAACATAAGCCCGGCAGTTAGACCCCCAGACCACCACCAGCTGGTCGGTCATCTTGGGGGCTACTGCTTACATGAAATCGGCCAAGATGTAGTGCGGCTACCACCTCTCCTACTCTGAATGGTAGCCCCCAGGTTTAAGGTTTGTTGCAACAGGGCGGTGTAATACATTTGCATGTGTACGTCCAAATCTCAGCAGTCCCAGGTTTAAAACTTTCTTTTCCCTAAAAAAAAAAGGCATCAAAATGGATAAAAACCAAAGGAACAGTGGGGGGGTTAAGCTTTCTGCTCGTGACTGTCCTACCCTCATCATATTGGAGAAAAGTAGAAAAAGGACCAAGGTGAAAACAGACTTGTTAGGGTACTGGCGTGTCGGTCTACGGTCAAAACATGGCTGACGGCTCAAATTCAGTCTGCGGCCCTCCTTGGTGGATTTCATTCCTTCCATCAATGCTGGTAGTACTCTCCAAAAGAAAAAGCCGTCATGGACATATGACTTTATGGAAGTCAAGTGTGTACTATTATTACATCCATCGCTGGGTAAAAACCATTGTTCCCAGTTCTGAACTGGATATGGTTTCATGGGTGATTTAGTGTCCAACATGTACTGAAATGTCGCAGGACAAGTCTACAATTTGATTAGAATGTAATCTAGAAATTAATTTCTGGCTCTTTATTTCTGGTACATTTAACTATATTTTTTTTATTAGTAAAACATTGAGGTGTGATGGGGGGGGGGGGGGGGGGGGGGGGGTGGGGGGCTGAACATGATCTCTGGTTAAAAACAACCTTACAGTCCACCTTTAGCTCCGGCTACAGAGTGCAAGGCGCTCTCTGAGTAGGGCATAGCAGCTAAGGAGCAGTTGAGTCTTAAAAAAAAATTACATAAATAAAAAGGAAAACAAAAGGTGAAGTGAAGGTTGATTCTCACAGCTCTTCTGAGAAAGCATTAGCACAGGCCAGACAATTCAGGTTAATATCAGTTTTCTTTCATTACAATACTACAATGTAAAAAAAATAACTACAAAAAAAGAAAACATTGGTTGCATACAGTTTGGGTGGGATTGAATAAACTTTTTTCGAAATGGTCCCCTGTATGGTGAACTGTCAGCCAATCAGAGGACAGAATCGACCATGGACAGTCAATCACATGACTCATTGTCCTACAAGCAGTGGTTGTAATATTTAGGAGGGACAAAAAGTGAACTAAATGTGACAATAATTAGAAGACGCCACTTGCATAGTAATAACGTGTGTGTGTGTGTGTGTGTGTGTAGCATTCTGGCACAGACAGCTCCACGTGTCTGCACGTTTGCATTAAGACATGGTTAAGTCTTAACAAGAACACACAGAACACAACACACTCCTGGGTAAACACAACAGAAGGCATTGCACAAAACAATTAGCGGAAGTACCTGGCAATCAAATATACACCAGATTCCAGAAAGGAACCAGAAAAGATTTCCCTTTCACTAGTCCTTGGTTAAAGAAGAACCCCCCCCCCCCCCCCATTTTTATTCATCTGCACTGACTTGTTGAGTTGACACCTGAACAGGTAAACTGGCAATAGGCCTGTCCCCTCCCCCCACCCTAAAACTACAGTCAAAGAAGCAAGGTCATGGTCTGACCGAGGCAACTATTTTAACTAGGCTTTACCTGGTCCTGTGATCAATTCCTGCGAGCCATAAAAATATGACTAACACGTCCATTTTAAAAACACACGGGGTGGGGTGGGGGTAACGCGATGGAGCTGCGTCCTCCTCTTCGCTACACTTCAGCTGTGAGAAGGAAGAAATGCCAAAGAAGACACCAGCTACTGCTAGCCTTCTCTCTGAAACTGTACAGTCCAACGATGACACACACACACACATACATACATACATACATATATACACACACACACACAATCTGACACATGCACACAAGCAATGCTTGCAGGCTTTGGGAACCAAATGCCATCCAGCGCCCTCTGAAGGACAACAGGTAGAATAGCGTTCTCTTCTCTAGGATCAATGTGAAGCCTTCACAACTCCATCCACACTAAACCAAATGGGCCGGAGACAGAACCTCTCTTTCAAAACCGGTCCTCATAATCACAAGCAATAAGGGAGACGGAAGCTCTGGAAGCAACAAAACCCTTTCCCTTTCATACTTTCCTGTGACACTCCAAGACGACACATAGTGCACATGGAGGAGGGGGTATGGGGTGTGTGAAGCAGGGTGTGCTTTGACCTGGGATCCATGTCAACCAGCTCTCTCTCTCACACACACACACACACACACACACACACACACACACACACACACACACACACACACACACACACACACACACACACACACACACACACACACACACACACACACACACACACACACACACACACACACAGTTCTGTAAACACTCAAATTAAAATGCTCTATAAAAATAATAAAAAATGCCTTTACATATACACACCAAAAAATTAAATAAACATTTACTTTGAAAGAGAAAACTGAATTATTGCACGACTTACAAAACCACTCTAGAAAAGAAAGAAAGAAAATCTGCGAGTAGAAAAACAGGCAGCTTGGCTGCAACGAGACAGAGGCAACTGTAAGCTAAAAGCCTCTCCCGCATGAGACTCAACACTTCCCCGTAGACCATGACATCAACCGAGTCCCTTTATGAACATAGGTGAAAGACCAAAAATATATATAAAGCATGAAACAAAATAAAAGGAGAGAAAAATAAAAATGCAAACATCTCTGTCCCAGGCAGCCCAATCCCATCTGGACAGGTGAGTTTAGAGATGGAGGTCGCTGCTGAGTCCTTGGGCCAAGGGCGTTGTGGGGGGATGCTAGCCGTCTGGCCCCCTGCTCTGGATAATCATTCAGTAGGAGGATGGGGGAGAACAAAACTGAAAGAATGAGAGATAAGAGGATGAAGATGAAGAAAGGGGGAAATTAGAGCTGGCGAAAGAAGCGGGGCTGAGGGCTGCCGTTCCGTGTGGTCCCACCCCACTAAAAAACGTTAGCTGCTCTGGCTGTCAGTCTGTCTACCCGCCTGCCCGTCTGTGTCTGCCTGTCTGTCCTTCTTCAAGACGAAGCTAGGAGTGGGCAGATAGATCGGAGAAGAGGAGGCAAGAAAGGAGGGGGTAAAATGGCAGCCTCTATCTGCTGAGGCTGACAGGCAGACTGTCTCGTTTCCTGCGCCGCCAGGTGTTGCGGTGGTGGTACTGCGTGTGTGTGTGGGTATGCGTGTGTCCACGGTTGGCCAGGACAGGACCGCTGACCAGCGCTGGGTTGTGGATGACCTTGACATTGAACTTTGTTGTATTCTGAAAAAAAAAGGTAAGTTAATAAATACAAACAGATTGATACAGTACTGAGCATCCAAGAGAATAAGAACATCCAAAAATGATTGGCAAAAATGTTTTACTTTAAATGTAGTTTAGAAATCAGAAGGCAACTATACTATTGTTTAAGAAGTGTTTGAGTATGTGTGTGTGATATATATATATATATATATTATATATATATATATATATATATATATATATATATATATATATATATATATATATATATCACACACACATACTCAAATATATTAGAGATGGGCATAGATTAAAATATTTAATCTAGATTAATCTAGACTAATCTTGAAATTAATCTAGGTTAATCTAGATTAACGTGGCTCCTTTGAATGATGTCGAAGGTGTCCATAATATGTGTTTGCTACCTAAATAATGACTTATATTGCCTAAATAATGACTTATATTACCTAAATAATGACTTATATTACCTAAATGATGACTAAAAGTGGGTCTGCGCGATTGTTGAGCGCGCGCGCGGGGGGGGGGGGGGGGGGCGCTACCGGAGCTTTTTGTTGAACGGGAGCTGCTACCGGAGCCGTCAGTTGCCGAATTGTTGAGCGTGGGGGGGGGGTTCGAGATGATATCGATAGCGATAGCGATAGCGATAACGCAAGATAAAAATCTCGCGTTATCGCCGCCATCACTAATATATATATATATATATTAGGGATGCACCGATTTATCGGACGTACATCGGTAACAGACGATATTCACGTTGTTGACTGCCATCAGCCTATCTGGAAATAAGGTCTGACCAGGGACTGGGGTTGCAAATTAGCCAACTGGCTAGAAACCTTTTATGTAAACACATCTACAGACATTGTTATGGCATTGACTGTGATAGCTATGTATGTAATAATGTGCGCTGCATTGTCCCTGACAAATAAACTAATAAATAAAAAAAATTCACCGATCGGCAGTGGCCGATGTTTTTCTGTTTTGTCACATACATTTTGCACTGGCTACATTTTGTGTTGGTTATTTGCGGTCTGACTTGCCGTTTGCGTGAAGATCCAACATGTGGTAGGCTACTATAATACCACCTAGAGCTTTGACTCTCAGCCCCAACCCAACACTGCCGACGGAATGTCGGGCTTGGACACATGAAAATGTTGAGATTTTAAAACATCAGAAATAGCGGGTCATTTGCGGTTTGCTCTCACTGTCTCACACACCTTAAGCCGCTAGTGAAGTACACAACTGCACATCACACAAATAGCCTAGGTGTTAAACTTGTATAGCACTTTTATAAATACTCAGTCGCTTTACAGTGTGAGAACACAAAAAATGGCGGCTGTAAAGAAGAAGTTGGAAACAGGAATATAGTTTGTCCAAGAAAACATCAGGAAATTCAGAGGTATGTGACTCAGTTATCAACAATGACAACATATGCATGGGGTTTGTTAAATATCGCAAGTGCGAAGGTGTGTGTTGAGTCAGCGACTCCCGACTGTAATGAATGAATATAACTATAGGCTATTCATTTTAGTTTGAGCTTACATTGTTCTTTTTTCGTTTTGATAATAATTTGCACAATATTCTATGCACAATGTAGTTTACTTTAGCTTGTAATAAGATATATATATATATATATATATATATATATATATATATATATATATACACTGTATATATATATACACTCACCGGCCACTTTATTAGGTACACCTGTCCAACTGCTCGTTAACGCAAATTTCTAATCAGCCAATCACATGGCAGCAACTCAATGCATTTAGGCATGTAGACATGGTCAGGACGATCTGCTGCAGTTCAAACCGAGCATCAGAATGGGGAAGAAAGGTGATTTAAGTGACTTTGAACGTGGCATGGTTGTTGGTGCCAGACGGGCTGGTCTGAGTATTTCAGAGACTGCTGATCTACTGGGATTTTCACGCACAACCATCTCTAGGGTTTACAGAGAATGGTCCAAAAAAGAGAAAATATCCAGTGAGCGGCAGTTCTGTGGGCGCAAATGCCTTGTTGATGCTAGAGGTCAGAGGAGAATGGCCAGACTGGTTCGAGCTGATAGAAAGGCAACTGTAACTCAAATAACCACTCGTTACAACAGAGGTATGCAGAAGAGCATCTCTGAACGCACAACACGTCGAACCTTGAGGCGGATGGGCTACAGCAGCAGAAGACCACACCGGGTGCCACTCCTGTCAGCTAAGAACAGGAAACTGAGGCTACAATTCACACAGGCTCACCAAAATTGGACAATCGAAGATTGGAAAAACGTTGCCTGGTCTGATGAGTCTCGAATTCTGCTGCGACATTCGGATGGTAGGGTCAGAATTTGGCGTCAACAACATGAAAGCATGGATCCATCCTGCCTTGTATCAACGGTTCAGGCTGGTGGTGGTGGTGTAATGGTGTGGGGGATATTTTCCTGGCACACTTTGGGCTTATTAGTACCAATTGAGCATCGTGTCAAAGCCACAGACTACCTGAGTATTGTTGCTGACCATGTCCATCCCTTTATGACCACAGTGTACCCATCTTCTGATGGCTACTTCCAGCAGGATAACGCGCCATGTCATAAAGCGCGAATCATCTCAGACTGGTTTCTTGAACATGACAATGAGTTCACTGTACTCAAATGGCCTCCAGTCACCAGATCTCAATCCAATAGAGCACCTTTGGGATGTGGTGGAACGGGAGATTCGCATCATGGATGTGCAGCCGACAAATCTGCAGCAACTGCGTGATGCTATCATGTCAATATGGACCAAACTCTCTGAGGAATGTTTCCAGTACCTTGTTGAATCTGTGCCACGAAGGATTAAGGCAGTTCTGAAGGCAAAAGGGGGTCCAACCCGGTACTAGCAAGGTGTACCTAATAAAGTGGCCGGTGAGTGTATGTTAGAGATGGGCATAGATTAAAATATTTAATCTAGATTAATCTAGAATAATCTTGAAATTAATCTAGGTTAATCTAGATTAACGTGGCTCCTTTGAATGATGTTGAAGGTGTCCATAATATGTGTTTGCTACCTAAATAATGACTTATATTGCCTAAATAATGACTTATATTACCTAAATAATGACTTATATTACCTAAATGATGACTAAAAGTGGGTCTGCGCGATTGTTGAGCGGGGGGGGGGGGGGGGGGGGGGGGGGGCGCTACTGGAGCTTTTTGTTGAACGGGAGCTGCTACCGGAGGATTTCGGTTCGCGATAATATCGGCGCTCAAAATATTATTGCCGATAAAAATCTTGCGTTATCGCAGCCGATAACAAATAAATATATATATATATATATATATATATACACACATACATACATGAGGACGAAATGATTAGCCCCCCTATGAAAATTTCATTTTTTTAAAGTATTTACCAAGTGCTGTTAAACAGAGCAAAGAATTTTTAACATAGATTTTTCAAACATCTTAGTTTTATTTTGGATGCTTACATTATTTTACTTTGCACACAGAAACGAAATTATTTCACAAAAACCAAAAACTACCAGGGTCAAAATGATTAGCCCCCCTGATGCTAGTAGTCAATTGTGTAACCTTTTTGCTGGATAACAGCCTGTAGTCGTTTGTTGTAGTTTTCAACAAGTCTCTGACATGTCTCCTGAGGAATCCCAGCCCATTCTTCTTTGGCGTATCTCTCAAGCTCCTCCAGATTTGATGGCCTTTTGGCATGGACCTTGGTCTTCAGTTCACCCCACAGATTTTCAATTGGGTTCAAGTCAGGGCTTTGTGCAGGCCAGTCAATAACGTTCACTTTGGTCTTCTGGAGGTAGTTTTTCAGCAGGAACGACAAATGTTTTGGGTCTTTATCGTGTTGGAAGACAAAGCGACGACCCAGACCCAGTTTTGCTGCTGACTGCTTGAGGTTTTCTTTCAAAATCTTCACATATCCTTCTTTCTTCATGATTCCTTCCACCTTGACGAGATTCCCAGTTCCAGATGCACTGAAGCATCCCCACAGCGTAATACTCCCACCACCATGTTTCACTGTGGGGACGGTGTTCTTTGGGTTATACACCTCTCCCTTCTTTCTCCAAACATAAGCAATGTCTCTATGGCCGAAAAGCTCTATTTTCATCTCATCTGACCAAAGGACATGCTTACAGTATGCATAATATTTATCCAGGTTGTCTTTAGCATACTTCAGTCTGGCTTGAAGGTGTCTCTTCTGCAGAAGTGGAGTTTTTCTTGGTCTGCAACCTCGCAGTTCATTCCTGTGCAGAGCTCTAGTGATTGTCTTCTTTGATACTACAATTCCCAACTTGGCTAAGTCAGTACGTTTACATGACACTCAAGAAAGTCGACTTATTGGCTTAGTCCAACTATGATTGGATTACTAAGATGCATGTATACACCTTAGTCGAGCTATAATCGAATCGGCTTACTTATAGTCGAGTTAAGACCCCTAGATAATGCGATTCATAGTCGAGCTAAGCGTGCATGTAGCCAATCGAATTGGACTATGCGTTGAATTGCGTTCTGCGCATGCTCGAGATCTCTTCCCGGGGCCGTGAGCCGGAAGTAGAAAGAGACGATAGTCGTGTTGTTGTTGTCGCCGCCGTCGGATAAGGGATAACGAGAAATGGCGATTTATTTAAAAAGGTGGCGCAGAAGATGGAGGAAGCTGGTGAATGTAGTTACCCCCTATAAGAATTGTGTCCCGGCCGCGGGAGCGCGCATGGCATGCATTCATTAAAGGTGGAAGCACACGGACACTACGCTTCCATTTCACCCAAGGCTGAATTAAAAGTACATGTTTTTCTAAATGTGGGTCATCAACGAGATTGTAAAGTAGTAACTTCGGGCACATCTGTCAAAATAAATGTTTTTTTCTCCCGACGTGTTTACGATCTTTATTCATTCATTCAGGGCTGTTCTGGTGGGAGAAATGTTTTCAGTAGACAGCTGTCAACTAACTTTGGGTCGGCGATTTATTTAAAAAGCTGGCGCAGAAGATGGAGGAAGCCGGTGCCGTGCCAATGTAGTTACCCCCTATAAGGAGTGTATCATCATCGTGCATTCAGTACACACTACGCTTCGATTTAACCCAAGGCTGAATTAAAAGTCCATGTTTTTCTAAATGTTGCTCATCAACGAGGTTGTAAAATAACTACGATCTTATTCATTGCGCCGCGGCCGAACTGACGGGGGTATTCTCTGATATTGTGAATCTTACAGACTGCGTCGGGTTCTCCGACTCTCTGGTACTTCCACAACAAGTAAAGACTCCTAGTCGGGTTTATCTCGCCCATGGGGAAAAGGAATTGGGGGAAATTAACTTTGGCTTTGACTCTCTGAAGTCCAGATTGAAACGCGACATGGAGGAGAAAGCGATGTTTCAGCAGACAGCTGTCAGTTCACTTCGGGTCCATATCATTTCTCCGACGCTCCATTGTTCCTCTCGGTCGTATGCGGACTGCTCCGCCGGCAGAGCAGCCGGAGGAGTCGGCATACGACCGAGAGGTCGGAACAATGGAGCGTCGGAGAAATTATATGGACCCGAAATGAACTGACAGCTGTCTACTGAAAACATATTTCTCGAATGAGTTTGTTGTTGCTGGTGACGTAAAGAGGTCAACCGGTGGCTCTACTACCACTAGTTGAAATGGGCACAGCGCCACCTATCGTACCGGGGCATTACACGCTTCGGCCAATGAATCGATCTACTCACCGCCATGTATACGCGGACAATTGCAGTTGTCCAATTGCGGAGCATAGACGAGCTATGGCTTTAATCGAAATAATCTGTGCATGTAAACGTACTGAGTCATTCACTAGTGTCTTGGCAGCTGTTCTGGGGTCTTTAGAAACATCTCACTAGTTTTCTTTCCAGAGTCTTTGAAATCTTTCGCTTCCTACCTCTGCCAGGCTTGTTCTGTACTGTGTGGCTCTCTTTGAATTTCTTGATGATACTTCTCACTCCAGTTCTTGACACTTGGAAACGCTGTGATAACTTTGTATATCCTTCTCCTGCTTTGTGAGCATCAACAATTCTTTTTCTCAAGTCTAAACTGATTTGTTGTTTTTGGCATGATGCTTTCTCAAGTGACAGCTCGAACCCTAACTGAAGCTTTTATACTGTGTGTAAATTAGGAGATAACCCTCAGTTTTGAATTGATTTTACAAGCTTGGAGCATTACAAAGTTAAAGCACAGTATTGCACAACAGTGGTTTGTGCTATGGCTCAATAAAAAGGTCAGTTCTTAAGGGGGCTAATCATTTTGACCCTGGTAGTTTTTGGTTTTTGTGAAATAATTTTGTTTCTGTGTGCAAAGGAAAATAATGTAAGCATCCAAAATAAAACTAGGATGTTTGAAAAAGTTGTGTTAAAAATTCTTTGCTCTGTTTAATAGCACTTGGGAAATACTTAAAAAAATGAATTTTTCATAGGGGGGTTCATAATTTCGTCCTCATGTGTATATATATAAATAAAAAGTTCAGCGGAAAATCGGTTTCGGGCCCAAAACTGCCGTCGTAATGTGGGGCTCGGGTCGGGCTTGTACAGAATTTTTTCAGGCTCAGGTCAGGCCTGATGTTTTGGTCCCAATCAAAGCTCATAACAGCCGCTGGCTGGATATGACTCGGGCATGATGATGTAAGCGCACGTGTGATTTGTTTACAAATAAAGGTGAAAGAAAATGTCGGTCGTGTGGGAGTATTTCACTCTCGGAGAAAGATCAGCGATATGCAGTTTGTAACCACCTCTAGTTTGAACCATATTTCTATCAATGGCAACACAATAGAACAGGTGACCACATTTAAATACCTTGGACTCATCTTGGACAATAACTTTACCTTTGAACACCACACCACAGACATCCATAAACAATCACAACAAAGACTACATGTTCTCCGTACGCTAAGGTCCCTCCATGTTGCTCCTCATCTTCTGCTGCTGCTGTATAAAAGCATCATTCAGTCCATTCTGTTGTATTGTTCCCCCTGTTTTTACACCTTGCTGTCAGTATCTAACAGAAATAAGCTCCTCAAAATCACCCATATTGCATCCATAATCATTGGCACCCCCACACCAAACATCTCAGAACTCAACGACAGAGCAATAGCCCGCCTTGCCAGAGTTTCGGACACTGAGCACCCTCTCCATTACCTTTTCCAGCTCCTCCCATCTGGACGAAGATATCGGACACTCAGATACAGAAGGGTCCACTTTAAAAGGAGTTTAGTTCCATCAGCCATTGAAATCCTCAACAAGCCTCACTGATTTATTTGCCACACTCTGTTGTATGGTGTCCTGTTATATGTTGTTTTCTGTGACTTTCTTTTTGTGTTACCTGTTCTTACATGTTATGGTGTGTGTCCAATTTCTGACATGACAGTGTATGTATGTGGAAACAAATTTCCCTTCGGGGACAATAAATACTCATCATCATCATCATGTTTCAGTGACATTTCAAGAGGAGGTACTACAACGAAGAATTTTAACATAAAATCTCAGCCATTTGAAAAGCAGACATGGAGAAGTGTACAACGATTACCGGAAAAATTAACTGGACACCAAGAAAGCACAAAGCTAGTACTAACTACAGTACTAACTAAAACTAAACTAAAAAGGCTTCTGAAAGTTACTTTTCACAAAAAGAATCTCTCATGTGAAAGGTTATATTAAAGGTCGTTTCATAAATGTATGTGTAGTATTTAATTTGTGCTCATTCAAAGATAGTGTGATGAAGAAATACAAAATAAACCAAAAAAACCCCAAAACATCGGTATCGGCAAAATTGTTATTTTAAACATTGGTATCGGCCCAGAATTTCACAAAGGGTGCATCCCTAATTTTATATATATATATATATATATATATATATATATATATATATAACGTTTTTTCATTATTCATAGAAATATGCATATAAGAATTAGACCATGCTTTTAATAGGCCAAATAACCAACTTCAAACAACGTGTAGTTTCCCAAAACATATAGGCCTAATCATTAATTTAATTTAATCAACAGTGCTCTTTACTCAGTAACTGCAGTCAGTCATGTCAAATGCGCTGCCGCCATCAGTTGGTCGTTTCATGACTTAATTTAAATAGCTGTTAATTAGATGGTGAATAATAACCATGGATGTATGAACAAGCTTGTGCCCCCGCTAAAGGAATAAAGTCTGCTGTGCGCACACAGCATCGCTCAGCAGTTCTAGTCGGAGCGACTAGAACTGCTGAATTGGTTGACATTTCAATGATCACCTCCGGAGCGGAGGTGATCATTGAAATGTCAACCAATTCAGTCTGTTTCACAGTAAAGAAACCATGATCAGCCTGATTATATTTACTACTTATGTGTCTTAAAGGACAATTCCGGCGCAAAATTAGACCATATGATCATAACACATGTCCACCGAGTTGGACCGTTCTCTGGGATCAGTTTTCATTCTAGTCAAATGTAACCAAAGTTCTCGAAAACCGCTAATTAGCTTATCGCTATCTGTGGCGCTAGCTGTGGGGGCAGATATTCATGTAAAATAAATTGCAATTCTATACCACTAACAAGGCGCACCACACTTCCACGGTAGCATAATGAGGGTCCCTACATGAAAACGAAGCATTGAGAACTTTGTAAGTGTACAGACAGTTTATTAAAAAGAAAGTTTAGAAAGCCAGTAGCTTCACGAAAACAAGCGGGTGCCATCAAAAACATCATTACGTTGCACGGCGTTCGTGGCTCAACTGGTCGTGATTGTTTTCCAAAGATGCCACCCACTTGTTTTCGTGAAGGCACTGGCTTTCTAAACTTTCTTTTTAATAAACTGTCTGTACACTTACAAAGTTATGCTTCGTTTTACATGTAGAGACCCTCATTATGCTACCGTGAAAGTGTGGTACGATTTTGAGCCTTGTTAGTGGTATAGAATTGCGATTTATTTTACATGAATATCTGCCCCCACAGCTAGCGCCACAGATAGCGATAAGCTAATTAGCAGTTTGAGAACTTTGGTTACATTCGACTAGAATGAAAACTGATCCCAGAGAACGGTCCAACTCGGTGGACATGCGTTATGATCATATTAGGGATGTAAACGGTTAATCGACTATCGGTTAATTGTCGAAAATAATTTAATCGATTACATTAAATTAATTGTAGGTTAACTGAATCTAGGGCCTGAATCTAGGCCACACTGAACTTACTTGAATGTAACGCGGGATTCTTGCGGGCGGCGAGAGACCCGGCACACAAACATGAGGCGGTCAAAACTGAGGTTTTTTTTCAAAACCCTCAGCCCCCTCCCTCCCTCCCTCTCTCACACGTACGTGCGTACAATCAATATGTCTGCCGTTGGCCCAGCGCTCACGGCTGTGATTAACGGTGATTTGTAGCACCGCGTTTTACACAGGGATGTCAGCAGGCTGGTTTATCACGTCGCAGCTCAGCACCGTCGGCCACCGCCGCCGGATGAAATCGGGGCGAGTGAGGCGTGTTTTGCTTTAGGCCCTCCTTTATAAGACAGCCGATGATGGGCAGCCGGTGATAAAAGTCGTAATTAGCGGCGTTGGAGGGAGAAGGGGTCGCCGCGTCGGTCATCAGGGATCAATGCGTCCATCGACTCTAACGGCGTCTTCGTCTGCCCTGATGGCGGCCTTCCTGCCTCGGTGGTTTCATCAATTGAATCTCATTTAGCCGTGATTGGCCGCTCCATGCGTTCGAACCCAAAAACGTGGAAAGCGGGAAGTACAACCGCTCTCGTGTTTTTTTAATTTTTTTATTCTGCTCTTATCTCTCACAGCAGGTTGACTCACGCCGCCGGCGGCCGGCGCTTCATTACACATTTTACGCATCATGTATCGCTTCTTTCCAATAACGCCACGAGCTTAAGAGTTTAAATTATAGCTTTCATATCCTCAGTTTCCATTCCCTCTCATCTGTCCTCGCCAGCCTCAAACACATTGAGACAGGAATGTTTTTGTTTCAGGAGAGGTAGCCTATATCTTCGTTTAATTGTTTAATAGAGGCCCTCTAATTTTACTGTCACCTTCCTCAGGGATGATTTAAGTTGTGTTCAGTACTACATGTTACTGTAAGTTTCCAGGGCTAGTAATCTTACTGTTACCTTTCTCAGAACAAGGGGGATTTTTAAGTGCTGCTGCTAATGTTTAAAGTTTTTTTCTTTATGTAGGCTTAATATTGTGTAGGCTAAGCGCATATTGTATAGATTTAAAATGTATTTTATGTTGCTTAATGTTTCACATGCAACAGGTGAGCCAGTGCACAATTATTTTTTTATGTATTTCAATTTTCTGTGCAGAATTTATTTTGGTTAAATGCCATAATCTGTACCGTATTCCAACTGGTACAATAAAACATTAATTGAGGAATATAACGTGCATTTTTTATTCAGTATATAAGCAATATTTTGCTTTACGTTAAAGACACCGTGAGAAATGTATGTTCTCAGGAAAAAAGCCACTTATCAGTTAATCGTTAATCGATCAATAAGGTCAATCAACTAACGATTAATGAATTAATCGATAATTTGCATCCCTAGATCATATGGTCTCATTTTGCGCCGGAATTGTCCTTTAACTTTCTTTAGGCCTAATGAGTTTGAGCGAACAGCTGCTGATGTGAATGGCTGCTCACTCAGCTCACAAGAGAAATGATAAAATGAATACGAGAAAAAAAGAACCAAGATCATTGTTATCACGTCTCTTGACAGATGAAGACTTATTTTGGATGATTATTTTTAATATGGATGCTAATTTTATAGAAGCAAAGTAGTCTATATTTGTCACTAGTCACACAAAAAACACAAGTTTGCCGACACTACACAGATTGGCCTTTGACTTGTACAATGTGTGTGTGTGTTTTACAGATGCATTGTGAGATCATCAAGATTGTTGGCTCTTGCTCAAAACATTATTTGATAAATAAATGCTTCATATACAAAAATAAATAAAGATGCCTCCTGTCCTCCCCAATTTCTAAAGTCTTCGGCCGCCAAAGTTTGATACCAAACATGGTGTAGTGTGTGTGTGTGTGTGTGTGTGTGTGTGTGTGTGTGTGTGTGTGTGTGTGTGTGTGTGTGTGTGTGGCCTACCTTGTGCGTGTGGCTGGAGTGGGGGCTGGATGGTGGCAGGGGGCTGGACGGGGCGGAGACTTGGGTATGAGCTGGGGGGGGCATGTGGAAGAAGGGATGCAGGCCACTGGCATCTACACACACCTGACGGCTAGGTATGGAATGCATGGAGAGACCACCGGGCAGCGAGACGTGCGCCTGATGCATAGAAAAGAAAAACCTGTGATTAACCACACACACACACACACACACACACACACACCTGGTTGCTCTCAGACCATCCAGGCGATAGACGGACCATTCGGAGGTTGCCATTGTTCTAGGAGCTGGGTTATAATGCGAGGCGACAGGCAAGGTGCTGTGGTCACTAGGGTTGGGCATCGTTTGAAATATTTTGATTCCGGTTCGATTTTGATTCCTGTAAAACAATGCCAGTTCCTACACAGTTCCAAAATCGATACTTTTTTCTTTTCTTTTTTATAGAAATGCCAACACTGATATTTTTGAAAAGGTACCATTTCCTAACAGTGCCAGAACCAATATGACACCTTCTTTAAAATTAAGACCAAAGAACTGAATTAATTGAAATTGAAATTCTTGCATTTTTTATGGTAGATTATTTGGCAAGACATGAGCATCTTCGGGTTCGCGAAAAGTATAGACCTATTTAAACAAATAAAATTGTCACTGTGGGTTATAAAGAATGTGTGTAAATTATAGCATAACTTATAGTGGCTGTAGACGACCCACCCTAGCGTTTCAAAGTGGTAAACCGGATGGCTTTCCGTTTCCTCAGAGCCTAGCAACCACTAACAACACAAGACGTGCATTAGTTTGGAAATCTCAGCGAAAGAAACAATCAACACTTTGGAAATAAGAAAGAAAGCAGCATGTTCACTGAGGTGGTCAAGTGAAATTGGCAATATTGCATATTACAGCTGTCAATCTTCCTCTATAATCCCATTTGAATTTCATTCCTTATTATTTTTAATATTCAAATTATATTTGAATTTTGAATGCTCAAATTTAGCCTATTATTAATATTTATTATGTACCTATACACTGTATACACAGGCTTATGCGTTGCCAATGCCACTATCAGCATCTGGTTGTTATACGTTCTGTCCACTAGAGGGCATTCCCAACATTACCAATGTGCCCTCAGGTAGCGCCATCGGCTGTGCCCTCAGGTAGCGCCATCGGCTGTGCCCTCAGGTAGCGCCATCGGCTGTGCCCTCAGGTAGCGCCATCGGCTGTGCCCTCAGGTAGCGTCATCGGCTGTGCCCTCAGGTAGCGTCATCGGCTGTGCCCTCAGGTGGCTCGTTGTCGAGTGATATTTCATTTGGACCTTGCATATTCTGCAGATTACTATATCTTTATTTGTTATTTTTCCATTTGTTGAAACAGAAACCCAGCACCTTTCCACACATCGCTTCTTAAATGGTCATTGACGTGACGTGACAAAAGCATTTTGTTTTCACAAGCGGGTAGGCCAAGGCGAGAAGGGTGAGATTCGCTTACATTTATAAAGAAATAAAAAAAATACACATTTGATAAGTATTAATTATTTTCCTATTCGATTTATATTCGACTCCTGAAGTTCGTTCCAACAGCGCTATTTTATATTGAATTTGAGTTTTTTTATATTTGATTTGAGTATTGCTATCGGCAGCAGGGGTTGGCGTCGGGGAGGAGAAGTAAACCGTCAGCAGTAGAGAGGAAAGGTCTCTGCAACTTCTCCGACCACAAAAGGGCGACAAGATTGTTGCGGAACCAAAATGAGTCACCGGAAAAAATGTAGTCATTTGGTCCGGGTAGAATCGACCATGTTGCCACCAGTACCACATGGTTCTCGGTACCGTACAGGTAAACCGGAAAAAAAAACGTTTTTCCGGTTTACCTGTACGGTGCAGTGTGCAAGCTTATACCGATAACATTTTATGCAAACCAACTGTACCAATATGTGTCATTACTAGTACACTGCACTAAAGTGTAACATCTCCAGTCTCTCTTTCTTCATCTCTTCTTGAATATACTGTAGCAAGAGACAGCGAGCGAGGGCTGCTGTCATTGCGAACAGCTCACTATTTGGGACCAGACTATTTAGCTATTTGGGACCAGGCTACTTCCTTGTGTTACACCATAGTTTCCACACTTTTCCTGTCTGAATCAGAGCCAGCGAAAACCACTGCTGCAGAATAGCTTTTTCATCAACTGATCGTTTTTTCCTTTTCATTTCTAATGCGGTTCAATTCGTTAAAAAGTAAAATGTTATTTTAATAGCGCAAAAAACTAATAAAATATCAGGATTGCTGCATGGATGTCAGTGGCTTTCAGATCCACTCATTGGTCCGACTGTTATGGCAGAGCTTCGATGTAACCTAAAAGTTTCTGAAGACACGCAGCTTCCATGATATGCGATAAGGTATTTTGAACATTGTGCAAAATGTTGATGAAATTGCACGGCAGGACTAGACACACACAAGATGGATCGCCAGGAATAGAAACAACATTGCTACCTGTTCCATTTGTGTTTATTAAATTACCAACCTGTCATTATTAGTAGACACAGCTTTTTAGTTTATTTTGCCTTTGTTTAAAAGACAATTCCGGCTCAAAATGAGACCACATGATCATAACACATGTCCACCGAGTTCGACCGTTCTCTGGGATCAGTTTTCATTCTAGTCGAATGTAACGAAAGTTTTCGAAAACCGCTTATTAGCTTATAACGCTAGCTGTGGGGGCAGATATTCATGTAAAATAAATCGCAATTCTATACCACTAACAAGGCTCAAAATCGCACCACACTTCCACGGTAGCATAATGAGGGTCCCTACACGTAAAACGAAGCATTGAGAACTTTGTAAGTGTACAGACAGTTTATTAAAAAGAAAGTTTAGAAAACAAGCGGACGCCATCTTTGGAAAACAGTCACAACCAGTCGAGCGACAAACGCCGTGCAACATAATGAGCCGGAAGAGGCGTACACATGAGATGTCAATGAATCAGAAGATGTGCAATCTAGTAGAAGGTGTGCAATCTAGTAGAAGGTGTGCGAAGTGCGAACAGTGTGTGTGCATAGAGAAGAGAAGAAAATGGTTCGTGTTTGTGCTTTTTCCGGCTGCGTTTGTCACTCGACCGGTTTTGACTGTTTTCCAAAGATGGCACCTGCTTGTTTTCGTTAAGGCACTGGCTTTCTAAACTTTCTTTTAAATAAACTGTCTGTACACTTACAAAGTGCTCAATGCTTCGTTTTCATGTAGGGACCCTCATTATGCTACCGTGGAAGTGTGGTGCGATTTTGAGCCTTGTTAGTGGTATAAAATTGCGATTTTTTTTTTACATGAATATCTGCCCCACAGCTAGCGTTATAAGCTAATTAGCGGTTTTCGAGAACTTTGGTTACATTCGACTACAATGAAAACTGATCCCAGAGAACGGTCGAACTCGGTGGATGTGTGTTATGATCATATGGTCTAATTTTGCGCCGGAATTGTCCTTTAAACATGGAAATAGCTGCTAAATAGGTTCATTATTAAAATCCTATATTTGGGGCCAGCCCTACCTGCATTTTAATAAACCTGCATATAAATGGTATAGGCCTATGTTCTAATAAAATGTGACAATTCTCATTCTAATTTTGTGTCCATTTATTAATTGTCATCCAATGCACCGAGCGCATCACACACATCCATGCACCGGGGCAACTGGCGCAAGACACAGAACCCATACAATTAGTCGATCTAACCAGAGACTAACCCATATAACGCACATTTAACCCCCGTTAAACATAAGCGGGGAACCGGGTTAGAAGTGGGGTGCTGTAGCTCTACAGCACAAATAAATGTATCAACTTGTCCCCTTGACTTCCACCACCGCAACACTTTATAATAATAATAATAATAATAATAATAATAATAATAATAGCAAAATGACGGTGGGACGGTGTGAATAAAATCCCACCGGTGGCACATCGAACACTGTGTAACACCGGTAAGTCTTCTCAAACTGCGGTTACATGGAACACATTGTTCCACTTGTCAGCAGCTGCATCAAATAAATAAATAAATCGATATACCAGTACGATTCTGTGTTTGAATAATTATCAAACCACATGTTCGCTGTTCATCGACCGGATTCGGAAAGAGCTGCATCAGCTAGCTCTGTTGGTGACGTTACGTTAATCTGATTGGCTGAATGTGAACTGCTTAAGGCAAAAGGCCAGACTCTCTTGCAAAAGGGATTGAACTAGGCTATTTAAAAGCCACTATGAAATGAAAGGCGTAATGAAAACCAAAACCCTATGGGGACACAGCGGTCTACCTGTGAGTCTACCTGTGAGCCAGGAGGCATGATGAGGCGGCAGGGCTTGCCCAGTGGCAGGCCCGGAGACAAGGCCAGGCCCGGAGGCAGAGCCAGGCCCAGTGTCTGGAAGGAGGCGTACGGGGGCAGGGGTGGTGGGGGCACCGGACACGATGGTGTAGAGTCAGAGTCCTGGCAGAGAGAGAATAGACAATACATTATACATTAAAATATATTACTTAACAAGCTTAATAGAGTAGAACCAAACAATTTATGATCAAGCCTGCAAAAGGTGACATTTGTTTTGCCTGAAAACAACAACAATCAACAGTGTGCAGTGCCCTTCAAATCAAGCAGGTCAAATCAAACGGTGCTCTGCCCCAGTGGCACACAAAAGCATGTCAGTGATATTCAGACCTATTTATATGAAGTAGTTATTATTTAGGATCTCAAAAATGTGTTTTTGAGATCAGTTGTTTTTCATATTTGCTTCACTGACTCCTGTCTCCAATACCCCTTTTCCACCGAGGGAGTTTAAGTGCGGTTTCGGAGCCGGTACCTAATCGCGAACCAGTTTTTGGCGTTTTGACAGCCAAAGAACCAGCTCTCGGCCAGGAAAACTGGTTCCGGACAGCACCAAATCTTTGCTGGTCTTGAACCAAGAACCGCTTACATCAGGGGCTGGATTATTGTGACCACCTAACATGTTGTGACCGCCATTTTTAAAACACAAAAAAAAAACATGGAAAAGAAAAGAAAGGACAGACGGACGAAAGAGAGAGTGAGACTTGATAGTGAAACTTAATCGTCAGGTGAAAGGTTAGTCTCTCTCTCTCTCTCCCTCTGCCTCCCTCCGTCTCCCTCTCGGTCTCCCTCTCCGCTTATCTGAATGAGGTAGAATCCACAACAGACTTATGTTTTAGGGACACAAGAAACACCCATTCAAATTTTCACAATTGGGAACATTTTGAAACGTGAGATGTATCCGGGTTAATTGCGCTTTAGTTTAGCTATTGTTTAGGGCAGGGTACTTTGTAAGTCCTATTGTGTAGAAATATTGACCAAACAATGGCTGCTGCCCGACCGTCTCCTGGGCAGGTATACACCTGGGCAGGTATACACCGCTAGACACACGCGACTAGTTCCACGCGGAGCATGAATATCTGTTGAATAACTAATATTTTTCTTATTCTGACACACAAACACTTTAGTATTTTAAGGAATACAACTAACTAATAATATTGGGAGTAGTATTAGTATGATAGCATCCAATCCAAAGCTATATGAAGCTACAGACCTTGCCGTGTTAATGTAGGAACTACCCGTCTTTGTACACGTTATCATTACAGAATTAGTAATGAGTCAAATGAGTGCCATAAGTAATTGACTGGGCATACATTGGGGGGGAGTCCATACATTGCAACAAACAACAGTGTCGGCAATCGATCTATAGGCGCAGCCAAGTTGAGTCGTCAGTTTTTTCAGTTTTTAAATAAAATCAGCCAATCAGGATCAGGAATCTCTGCCTAGCACGTCAAACCTTTTTTCATTGATTCAGGTCAATAGTTTGCGATTCAAACTGCCGAAGCAGAGCAGCAGAACAACACTGCAATAAACGTCCAGCCAGATGATTTAACCCACAGAAGACTTTGCGAAAATATATTTGTCATTGGATCTGCATGACTCAAGGAGGTGACCTATTGTGGATTAAAAACGGCGATTTTCACCGAAAGGCGACAAGATTGCATGGCTATATTATATTAAGTCTGGGAAATCAGACAGTTATAGTGTCTGTCCTGGTGTATTCTGTGCTTACGTTATCTGATCCGGAGAGCGAGGACACAGAGGAGGCAGACGAGTGCTGCTGGGGGCTTGAGATGGACATGGGGGAGTCTGCGCTGTGGGGGGAGCTGGAGTCCCTTTGCTGTTCTTCCGCTCCCACGCAGCCGGGCTCCAGCTCTGTCTCGGACACTCCCTCCTTGGGTAGACAACCTGGGGAGAAGGAAATGTTGTGGATGAGCTAGGAATACCGTAACACAATGCCCACAGACCCCAAAGATCTGCTTTTATCTTCAAAGATGGCGATTAAATACATGCAGCGGTTTCAAAACAGGGGCGATACCAAATACGTCTCCGATTGGTGCCCAGCCCCAATTTGAGCCAATTACAAAAAAAGTTCCTATTCATTACACAATGTGCTGCCCCTGCAGTTTCAACGTTTGTGTGTGTGTGCGTTACCCTTTAAATATTTAATAAGGAAACTTGTAGAACAAGGATATTGATTTGACGGCCCTCCAGTCCCAAGTAACCCGATACCATTTTAGACAAGTTTGATAGCTATAGGCACAAGCAGGGTTTGCACTCAAAGGGGAGCGGCAGTGCGTGTAGCAGTGCGTGTAGCAGTGCGTGAGCAGCATCTCACCACGGATCTCTGTTCGCACCAAGTGCCTGCCCCCCCACTTCTTGATGATCCACTCCCGGTAGTCGATCACTTCCTGGGTCAAGCGGATTATCCTCCCCAAGGTGCTACTGGAGAAAGGGGGAGGGGAGGGAATGGGCTGAATTTACATTTATTCATTCAGCAGATGCTTTTGCCAAAAGCACCTTGAGAACAAATTTAAAGTAGGACTGCAGTATATGAGGACAACATGCGATGTGCGATATTGTTGCGATAACAATATGCCTTGTGATAAGTAAACAAATTAAAAAAAAAGATTTAACAGCTGTATAACATGTCATATGAATGAAAAAAGGTATCCAAAATAGGTTAAATCCAGCAATAAATAAAATCGCACTCAACATTTGCTGGATTTGGCAAGTAGGCCTACTAAAAAGAATAATTGAATTACAGAAAACGTTAAATACTTGACTAAAGGACATTGTAATTAAACTAGTGTTGGGCATTAATTTCTTTAATCTAGATTAATCTAACTGTAATCTTGGAATTAATCTAGATTAATCTAGATTTAAATGGCTCATTTGAATTCTGTCGAAGGCATTCATAATATGCGTGTGCTACCTAAATAATGACTAAAAATAAGTCGATTGTTGACCGGAGGGGGAGAGGTGCGCGATTGTTGACGGGGGGGGGGGGGTGTCAGTAATGACACCGCGAATACGGACGTTTATCATCTTTTTTTAAATATATATTTTTTAAGAGGCCCCTGATTGGCCGAGGCCCAGGTAAGCCCGTGCATTAAGGTGCCACTGCCCAGACCTACGACCAACGGGGGGGGCAGCCCGTTCTCATCCCAACTCGTAATATACCGACGATTTGTCACGCCCCTAGACGTCTGACATTGACGCAAAAGGTACCCTCCCGCGTCTGTGTGAAACGATCTGGGTTCTCATAAACCCGTTCGCGGTGGTAAGAGACGAGTAGAGTCTACAGCGTCCATTCACTCCAATAATAACCCGGTCACGGTGATAGATTACGCTAACCCTAACCTTAACCCTAACCCTAACCATAACCCTAACCCTTTTTGGAGTGAATTGTTTCACAGTAGACTGCGGACGCTGTAGAATCTGCTCTGCGAGCGGACGCTGTAGACTCTGCTCGTCTCTTACCAACGCGAACGGGTTTATGAGAACCCCCAGATCGTTTAACACAGACGCGGGAGGGTACCTTTTGTGTCAGTATCAGACGTCTAGGGGCGTGACAAATCGTCGGTATATTACGAGTTGGGATGAGAACGTGTTGGGGGGGGGGGGTCGCCGGGTAGAGGACGCAGCCGTTCCGCAGCGCAGCCGTTCCGCGGCGCTTACCTTCCTTGGTGGTAATCCGGTATAGACCCAGCTCCCAACCCAACTTTGAGAATAGATTAACGGCGATAATTTTTTTTATCGCGCGATAAGTGTCTTGCGTTACCGCAGCGCGTTAACGCCGATAACGGCCCACCACTAAATTAAACGTATGGAAATTATATTTCGATAACAAACTTTTTCAAAGCTCTAAACAATCTAATGCTGCATATTTAAACTATTACCTGACACCCCCACCAAAATGGCCTTCAAACTAAATGGTAGCATCCACCCGGCACTCGGTGATGGGTGGATGCTACCATATGGAAGTACGTTTTTTCGCTTGCATTTCATTTAACATGCCTTATTTAATGCACTGGTTAATGTACTAAGACAGGGGTTCTCAACCTTTTTCAGGCTGGGCCCCCCCCAAAACTGGTTCATTGCAGTTGGGCCCCCCCCCCCCCATTGTTGACGGGGGGGTGTTCGCGATTGATGACGGGGAGGGGGGGGTTTCGCAATTGTTGACGGGGGGGGATGCGCGCGCGATCGTAACACTCCTCGGACCTACGGGGGGGGGGGGGGTGCTGCACCGGACGCCGGACAGGGCTTTGAAAAACCGGACAGTCCGGCCTAAAGCCGGACTGTCTGGGGGCGCGCCGGTTGAGAACCACTGTACTAAGAAATACAAATAAAAAGTATATGAATCTGAACGTTATTATGTCGTTATTATATAATTGGAAAATGTGTATAGTCAGAGAAAAGTAATGGTAGTCTTCACTGTGTGTTGATTGTACACAAAGTAAAACCGTAGTAAAACAGCAGCATGACAGTGTTACAATATGTAATGGCATAACGTATAGTATAATATTGGAGCGAGCTACCATTGCTGGAAGACAGAGTTGAATCATCTAGATACAAGTGGAGTGTGGAGGGTGTGTGTGGAGTGTGTGTTGTTGATAGGCTGGTTTACAGCCTCACCTGGCCTGAGTCAGACTGATTGGACTCTGGCTGGGTGGGGCTGCACACCTGTGGTGCATGAGCAATCTTGGCACCCAGGATAAACCAGCTATCAACACACACGCTCAGGGAGCTACTACTGTCATGGCAGCTTGTAACATCGGCTCGGCTGTTAACATCAATGCCATCCCCAATAAAAGCATACTCTAGCCGACATCGACCTGTGTCGGGGAGTCCCAGAAAAGCCACTTGTGTGGCGTGTGGCAGAGGAAAACTGCCACATGGAGGATATTTTTTTTTGCATTGTGGTCATCTGGGGTCATTTAATTATGTTCCAACATCATTTGGACTTGGGAGTCCAAAAATTGTAACACACATGTAATCACATCTTAACATGTCATCCCACCTTTCACAGTCTTTGTTGGGGTACGACCGTGCCAGGGGTGGCACAGCGTGGCTGAGGACTGTGTACGCGTAGTCAAACACATGCTTGACGTGCATCGCGCCATACGAACTCCTGCCCACGTCGTTGCCTATGCAAAACAGCGGCAGATGTTTAGATTTTTTTTTCTCCACAAGGCTGATTTGCCAAATAGAGCAAAACAATGATATATATATATTTGTAAAAAAATATATAAAAACATATAACAAGAGATGAATTGTAAAATAACGGTTCACTGATCACATGTAATATAGAGTATACAATGCATAGCATGGTACCATTAAAGGGCCCCTATTTTACCACCAGGTGTGATGTTGAGCCATTACAAGCCAGTCAAAACCTCTAGTGACATCACAAGTGGGAGTTTTTATCCAGATGTATGATGGCTAGATCAGCCTACCAGTTGGTACAGTCCACTGGATAAGCTGCTAGGTTCATCTAGTCATCACACACCTTGGTGAACACGCCCACTTTTGATGTTACTGGAGGGTAGATTTTGACTGGATTGTAATGGCTAATCAACATCACACCTGGTGGTAAAATAGGGGCCATTAAAGAATGCAGGTATTCAATATGAGGACAGTTTGTGCCTACAGCTAAACATTTCTGTTGCACTTTGTAACGTCCAGGGCAGTTTGCAGGCTACACTCCTATACTCTTCCTTAACGATGGCCACATACACACCACACCCACACCTGGGAGCAAGGGATCCTCTATGCAGAGCATGGACGGCCTACAGCCACCGTTCATGGCCTTCATGAGCTCTTCCTTGGCGATGTAGGTGCCGCCGTTCTTGATGCGGATGCCCGTCTTCAGGTAGTTAAAACGGCGACCATACAGCTCGAAGAACTCGATTAGCAGGACGCCCAGGTTCTCGCTGGGGTTGCGGGCATCGATGCGTGGGTGGAGCTAAAGGGGTCAAGGCAGTAGGGTTTATTGCACTGGACTTAGAAGGACTGAATACAGTGGACCGGGACTTTGGATCCAAGCATTCGCTATGGGGAACCCATACTTGGAATTGTCTGCAGGTATGGTTGAAATTGAAAACTAAAATAGCAGAATGGCTGAGCATGTGGCCACAAAAAAACCTAACCTAAAATAACACGCCTCTTTCCGTATTCTCAACATGTCCTACCAAGCAACCAGATCGTCTGAGGATCTGCTTCCCGGGAGGCAAGGCTCGACAATAAGACATGACCTGTCATGACTGGCAGTTTATGACAATTATATGTTCATTAGAATGACAGCAATGTTTACACATGGACTTGCACTAGCAGATGTTAGCACACCTGGAGGAAGCTGATGACCATGAGGATGAGACTGTAGGAACTGATGCCCCCGGTGAAGACCTCATTGAGGTCCCTCTGCAGGAGAAACTGCTTCAGCACAAAGATTAGATAAGGCAGCATTGGATACTTCTGAAATGGGAAAAGGGGGAGCGAGAGGGGCAGAGATACAAAGAGAGAGAGAGAGATGCTGGTCAAGAACATGATTTCATAGATGCGGTAAGAAAAAGGTGCAATGGAAAAAAAGACTTAAGACATGATACATATGCATTCTATTAATGAGGAAATATTAGCCTATGTTATAGCATATTAGATTAGGAGCAGATGTGCACATCAGCGTCATATTTTTTCACAGCCTTTCATTGTGAAGTGAATTTGTTTGTAGAGGCGGTTGCTTTTTAAGTGAAGGTGCTGCGCCTCACCTATAGACAGCTGTGGGAAACCCTAATACAATATACCGGTACATGATATGTAATAAATATGTTATGTGCCGACTGCTGATTTAGCATGAGATTTGCTTTTTCCACTGTAATGTATTTACACATTAATAACCACATCTGTGGTTTTTTTCTGGAATTGTCCCCGAACTTTGCTTTGGGCATAAATCACATGATCCACACTGCTTGTTCAGACATGTCATTTCCCCCCCCCCCCTTTCTTTCTGAAATAAATGTCTGACTACATTCTTAAAAGCAACCTGCACAACTAATTGCTGTGACAATGTGTTGGACATCCAAAAACATTAACACAAAACTGAATAGTGACATGGTTCATGGCAACAAATCGTTGCTAGAAAAACAACCTATGAGCTGGCCAGAGGTGAACACTATTCAGGTGCATGGAGAAGGCTGGCATGTGAACACATCAGCCAGAAATGAACCGCGCGCATGGCAAGACATTGCATGAGTATCCCATCAGACACCACTCCTGACAACATCATCTTCTTGTCAATGTCAAAGTTTTGAATACAGTGAGGTTTCAAGCTAGGACATGCACCCGTAGTGTAAACCTTAAAATATCCTAACCCTGTAACCCAATCTCTTAAGAAAACACAAACAGTGATCGTGTATTACTCTCCCGTTACCTGGAACAACATCCACCATTGCCTTCACTATTGATTTACTAGCGCCACCTTCAGCTGGAATGTTGTCGTGGGAAGGCATTGCTGCCATTGAGACATGCGTTAGAGTTTTGACATTTCCAGCACTTGCGTAACACAATAAGAGAATCAGACCAAGTTGATTTGAACCATGTTGTGGTTTGGGCGTTTTAAACTTTTCCTCAAGGAGGGTTGGCCCCAAATATTTGAATTATCTAAATATCCTGTTAGTTTTCGTATTATTCAGACATTAAAACATTATTCGAATACTTCGGTACCACTTCGACACCTTCAGTCCAGTGTGAAAAATGGCAAGATTGCCGGAGCTCTTGTCATGATGCAGAGGAAACAGGCAGTGTGGGGCATTTTAAACTGACTGGTGGTAATAATATTTATTTAAAGAGGAACAGAAACACACAACTTGGCTTTGATTACATGCTCATATATTAAATATCAATAGCAGGAGTATTACATTTGAAAAACATTTGAAAAAGTTCCCAAATTAAAAATATATATTCTGAGTGCTGTATTAACTTATGCCATCTTGAAACTATGTCTCATATGTCAACAGAGCGGTCGCAGACAAAGCTTGTTGTTGAAGCCAACAAGAAGCTTCTGGATTACAAGCTGTCGGGTTGTGATCTACTACCTCGGGGGGCCTTAATATAACCGGAGCCCATGGCGAACCATTGACGTGTCACTACGTACTATGAGTTCAAAGTATGCCATACACTCCCATCAACTTGGTAGTGTGATACCTGTCCACACCCTGGGGCACTGCAGTAAAGACTGCGATATACTACAACAAACGCCAAATTGGTGTTCACTATTCGCATTGGCTGTTGAACTGTCGAATATGCGGATTTTGACAGGGTACAATATAGTCACTGTGATGTGTGGGGTGTTCGTTAAATGACGCCAGGAGTTTCCTACCATCTCCTTGTCCTTGTAGTCCATGCTTCAGCGATCATACAAATGCGCATAATATCTCACAATCAAACAAGTCTTGCTTCAAACTAGATCATCTTGAAATAAACCAAGAGCGGGGCCCAATAGTCTATATTTTAGATACCAGATACTGACGTAATCATTCAGTGTATTTGGGGTTGTGTGGGAAAAGTTCGACTGAGCACCCTGATTTGAAGACTGAAAAAATGTAAGTATTGGTTTATAATACAACTGAAACTAAACCCTAGTCCACCTTTGTGAGTTTGCATATGGTAAAAACATTTAAAATCTTGCAGATGCTGGTTAGCATGTCTCACCTTAACATAGTCTTTAATGAAGTGTGCCGCCTTGACGCCTGTCTCCACGTTAAAGCTGATGTCCACCTTCACCTCCGTCTCCTGGTCCGTCAGCTTGATGATTGGCACCTGCAATGATAGGTGTTGATTAGAGCCTGGCTGACTTGATTTTTTAGGTTTTTGGCCAAGTTTCTGAACATTTGGTTAAGATTTGGTTAGGAGAAGGGATGTATCAGAATAATCGGTTATTCGATTATTTGTTCATAATGGCAAAAATTGATTTGTAATTTTTGGGCCAACAACTTTTTTTGTGCATTTAAAAAGATTATTTCTATGATCTTAAACATAGTAATCTATGCTATTTTTAACAGTTTCTAAAATAATAGAAGCCTGTCCCAAATACAGGTCAGGTGTTCATCATGATCAAAGCAAATGGAAGCCCGGGTTGTTTAATAGTAACCAGCAGAACTCTTCCTCTTTTCCACCGCATGGTACCGGCTTGACTCAACTCGCTTGGATTGGTTTTCCATTAGCAAAAGTTGTGTATAGTACCTGGTACTTTTTTTGGTATCACCTCGGCCGAGGTTCAAAGCGAGCTGAGCCAATACTAATATAATAGAAGCCTGTCCCAACACTGCTAATGGTTAATGGTTTTAATAAAAAAGGGTTTTAATAATGAACATATATAGCAGCAGTTTAATTTAAACGAAGGGAAAAGATACCAAAAAGCTCTACCTACTTATAATAATAGGTTGGTTCGAATAAACATGAATAGAACAGCAGTGTGTCTTCTGAAACTTTTTCGTTAAATAACCGAGTTGAACTCGGACAAATAAGTGGATCTGAAAGCCACCGACGTCCACGCAGCAATCCTATGTGATATTGTAGTTTGTTTTAACGAATTTAACCGCTTCAGAAATGAAAAGGAAAAAACTATCACTTGATTGAAAACGCGATTCAGTAGCAGCGGTCTCCACCGGCTCTGATTCAGACAGAACCGGAGCACAGGGCCATTTAAGAACATACGCGAAACAACATTTTTGGAATTTCAGTATGAATTTGGTTATTGTTTGTGCCGTGGTACAATATTGATATATGCTTTGGGTTACATACAAAAAAAAACGAAGTTGGAGGTGGATAAATAGGCATGTCATTGAATGCGCGAGGGACACATTTTCAGATCACCAAAATGTAAGGCCAATTGATTGATATTGGCCGCAACATCAATAGATTATTAGCTGTTTGGCACCTCTCAATATTTAGGGTACAATGCAGCTGCAAAGATCTTGCACTGCAAATAGGAACATTTCTACCGCATTCGGCACCAGTAAGGTGTTCATTTCTGACTCCATCGGCGAATCCAAATAATCAATTATTCGCTCATACCACCCACCGATTACTCGACCATAAAAATTGTGAGTTGTTCACATCCCAAGTGAAAACACTGCTAATGGTCAACAGTTTTAATAAAGAAGGGTTTTAATAATGAATGTGTTTAGCAGCCATCTCAATGTTAAACACAGGCAAAGATACCAAAAACCTCTACCTACTAATAATAACGGGTTAGTAATTTAATAAACATAAATAGAACAAGTACGACCTTTTTACCGGCGATCCGTCACCCACAATGGCGCCTTTGTGATTTCTCTTTGGGTGAATAGTGCTAGTCCTGCCGTGCAATTTCATAAAACATTTGCACAATGTTCAAAGCACCTTATTTGTACTCTCATACATGGAAGCCGTGTGTCTTCTGAAACTTTTAGGTTACATTGAAGCTCTGCGATAACAGAGTCGGACTCGGAATGATAAGAGGATCTGAAAGCCACTGACGTCCACGCAGCAATGCTACGTGATATTGTAGTAGCTTTTTGCGTTATTAAAATAAATGATTTTCAGTTGATAAAAAAACGATTCTGCAGTAGTGGTCTCCGCTGGTTCAGACTCAGAGAAGTTTAAGTGAGAATCCTGCCTACACTGGTGCTCACAAAGTTCTCAATGCTTCGTTTTACATGTAGGGACCCTCATTATGCTACCATGGAAGTGTGGTGCGATTTTGAGCCTTGTTAGTGGTATAGAATTGCGATTTATTTTACATTAATATCTGCCCCCACAGCTAGCGTTATAAGCTAATTAGCGGTTTTCGAGAACTTTGGTTACATTCGACTAGAATGAAAACTGATCCCAGAGAACAGTCGAACTCTGTGGACATGTGTTATGAGGTCTCATTTTGCGCCGGAATTGTCCTTTAAACAGATGTTAATCCCAAAGCACACGGTAATATCAGAACATATGTGAAATAAAGTTTTTTTAATTTCCGTATGAATCTGCTTCTTGTTTGTGCCACGCTATGAGGGAATATATGCTTTGGGTTCAATGGAAAAACACAAGCTGGCGATGGATAATTAGGCATGTCGTTTAATACGCGAGGGAGACGGTAGTGGAGAGGATGGATGTGTGCTCCAAATGGAGCTCCATGCTTCCACCTTTTTAGATCACAAAAATGTAAGGCCAATTGGTTGATAATATTGTCTAGCCTGGCAAGCCAGACCCACATCTGAAAGATGTAGGGTGGGATAACCGGTTGTCTTTCAAGTTCCCTCTGCACGCAATAGGATAGCGCTACAACCAATCAGAGCAACGAGGAAGGTGACGTAGTCAGAGCGACGGAAATTAGTCCATGAGGAAGTGTTCCGTATGGTGGATTGTGGAAGAATAGTGAAATAAAATGTTAACTTCAAGTCTTGAAGAGTCGCGGTCAAAGCCGAGTCGAAAGACAGCTGTTCGCCAGCAGCAGCAGCCATTGTTTCCCTCTAACACGGAACCGTCGCAACTCTGTCGTCATGGTAGCCCGGCTTCCGATTCCGCCCCTCACGATGTGATTGGCCTGACAGATTTTCTGTTTCTAGCACAGAAAATCGACGGAGAAGTGCTAGACCCCCCTGGCTGCAAATTAAATTTGCTGCCGCTAGGGGCGTCTAGATTTCTAGGCTAAATATTGTCCCCAACAACAATAGATTATTAGCTGTTTGGCACCTCTCAAAATTTTAGGGTACAATACAGTTGCAAAGATTTTGTGCCGCAAATACGAATATTTGTACCGCATTCGGGACCAGCAAGGTGCATTTTTGTCAGCTGTCGGCTAAACTGAATAATCGATTATTCGCTGATACCACCCACCGATTATTCGACCATGAAAAATGAGAGAGACTCTCTCTCCCTCACTCACTTTCACTCTTCCTCACTCACTCTCACAATAATTGATTTTTATTAATTTGCATCTCACAAAAAATAGCAAATATATCAGCAAAAATACATTGGTCAAGCTCTAGAGTTGACGGGCCATTTCATAATATTGCAAATCAAAGCGGTCTTCCTGCGATCAACTGCCATTATGTGTATATGAAAATATTTTCAATGGACTGGGAGTGGTTATGAGTGGTGGTGTACACAGGTGAACCACTTCTCACCGTAGCCTTGTCCAGCACTTTGATGGAGAAGGGCTCGGCCACGTTGTGTTTCCGTAGGGCCTGTTCTAGCTCCTGGAGTGGGGGGCGGTCCCACTTCCCAAACACCACCAGGTCAATGTCACTGGGGGGAATATTAAATTGTAACATGGAATTACAAAGGAGGAAATTAATTGTACAAAAATTGCCCAAAATGTTTTTTGACCATGGATATTGGGCCTTACCTTGTCGGAAGGTAGAGTCCTGTGCTAAAGCTGCCAAAGATCTGGACCTGAAAAGATGAAGATGCGAGTAATTATTGATGCCACATAAAACCTGTGTTATGGAAGATATGTAAATTATATCCACTGGGAATTAAGGAGTAGAAAATGCATGTGCTTCACCATTTCTGGTGATTATTGTAATTTTAATCAAATTTTCTGAAATCAGGCCAGGTAAAGTGAGGTGTGTCTACTTTGGCGGTATGGTTTCTACTTCTTCCGGGTAGAAAAGCGTCAAGTTAATTGCATACAATTATGACAGTGAAGAAAGCAGAGGTGAGTTTTGTGCTTGTTTGTATTACATGTTATGTCATTGAGGTCTATGAAACGATGCTAACAAACATAAAGTTTCTATTATCCAAATTCTGCCATGAATAGTATGTTCCCTGTTTCCCACCATGTCCTCTTCTTGACACCAGCGTTGTTACCGCTGCTTCTCTGCTGACGTTACTGACACAGCCAGTTCTAGTAAAGTTGCAGGAAAGTGCAAAAAAAGTTAAAGGTGGTACTATCGCGATGTGATGTGATCTGAACTATGTTTGGGAAGGTTAAGTCATATCGCCTTATGGTTTCTTTTGTTTATGCCTTGCTGATCTAAACTATGTTTGGGAAGGTTAAGCCATAGCTCATTATGTTTAGCTTTTGTGTTATATTTGTTTTATAATTTTGTCATTCTGTTCAATGATGAATGGGCTGTTCTATTGACATCTACGACTGCACATTTGTACATAGGTGTATTCAATTTTTTGTTTGTTTTTTAAGTTACTTGCACAGCCCCCATAGTGTACAGCTAGCCTGTTCACTCACTGTAACCAAAGATGCCATTGAACACCTTTGGTCTTTTGAGCTCAAGACCTAAAGAGCTTTTTACTATTCCTCATTTGGGCATTTTCCATCTTTTCTCAGGTTTTATTCAAAGTCAGCTGCATCACCATTCTTACTATATATACAATGCCTTGATGCTTTTCTACTTGAAAGTAAATGTAAACTCTGCGATTGTGTCGATTTCAGTACTTCCCAACCTTTGAGTTTAGGTGTAGCACTAAATTGTCATCAAGACCTTTTTTTAATCAAGACCTTTTTTCAAGAATAATATCCCACGTACCACCTGCAGTACCCTTGAGATCCACAATTGGTACGTGAACAGGTTGAAAAACATGGGTCTATTTGGTTATTCTTTAACCCATTTAGACCGGGAAACGCATGTGTGCGTATGTACCTTTAAGACCGGGAAACGCATATATGCGTTTATACCGATAAGACCGGGAGTGACATTCATGTCATTTTCAACGATGTCGCCTTTTTTAAAGCACATGGCCAGTACTATGCAATCTGATTGGCTAAATACACGTGGTGGGAAGTAAAAGGAGTGTGTGGCGATTTCTTTAAGGCACGTGATTAATAAAATGGGTTCGTGATTGGCTTAAATAAATATACACGTGAGTGAGTTTGTTTTGCTGCGTCAACTTTTTTTTAAGGCACGTGAATAATAAAATGGGTTCGTGATTGGCTTAAATAAATATACACGTGAGTGAGTGAGTTTGTTTTGCTGCGTCAACTTTAGCAGTGATAGTATTAGCGATCATGGCAGACGCTCAACCAGATACGAGTGAAGGAAGTGACATTAATGAGGAGATTGACTCAGAAGAGAAAGACGAAACTGATGACCCTTTAGAGAGAGCTCAGTTGTTTGAGGCAATGTTTGGGGATGAGGAGGAAGAATCGTGCGACTTTGACGGCTTCCAAAGTGATTGGGCAACAGATGACTTTCGCCCACGTGAAAAGATGCCATATACTCGCGTACCAGGCATCAAAATAGAGATGCCAAATAATTTCACTCCAGCAGAGATATTCTCACAGATCTTCACTGAAGAAATGTGGATGAAAATAACGAATGAAACCAACCTGTATGCCAACCAAACCCGTAGCGCGAATCCGTCAAGCAGCAAGTGGGTTGCCGTGACGGTAGCAGAAATAAAAACATTCATTGGAATTTGTCTCGCTATGGGAGTCTTGGATCTCCCAGCACGGAGAGATTACTGGCGTCAAAAAAAGTGGCTCTTCCAAATAAATATCCCCAAAGCCATGTCAAGGGACAGATTTGCCATAATTTGGAGGTGAGCTAATACTACCTCTACTACTACTACTACTGCTAATAATAATAATAATAGTAATAACAAACAAATTACGTAATTAACATTGACTGTTGGGATCTTTATGATTAGTGAGATATTAAATAACCCATTATAAATAATAAATAACTGATAGCCTAATGATTGAAAAGTTAAATGAAAAAATGTTGATGACAATAAATAAGTGTGCTACAAATGCAAATGGCTATGACAGCTCATGATTATAAGTATATCTGATGATGATTGATAAATACATTATAATTATCTCAATTCAATATCATGTAAATAAAAATATAATTTTCTAATACATTCATTCTATTTACATTTTAAGATATTTCCACCTGCAAGACAACAATGCTACTGATGTGGACCGCTCTGACAAGCTCTGGAAAGTTAGATGGTACCTCAACTACCTGACCACTCAATTCCAGAAGCTCTACGAAGTAAACGGCTTTGTGACCATCGACGAGAGTATGGTGAAATTCAAAAGGAAGACTCGCCTTTCGACAATACCTCCCTCTCAAACCAACAAAGTGGGGCATCAAGGTGTGGGTACTAGCTGAGAGCTCTACAGCAGGCCTGGGGAATCTGTTCCACAAAGGGCCGGTGTGGCTGCAGGCTTTTGTTCAAACCAACCAAGAGCACACAGTTTGACCAATCAGCTCTCTGAAGACTGAGATCAGTTGATTAAATGAGTCAAGTCTGGTGTGCTGCTGCTTGGTTTGAACAAAAACCTGCAGCCACACCGGCCCTTTGTTGAACAGATTCCCCAGGCCTGCTCTACAGGGTATGTCTCAAACTTCCAGGTCTACACTGGACGTGATGGAAGAACAGAGAAGGGCCTTGCCCACCGTGTTGTGATGGACCTAGTCAAGCCCTACTACGGATCCCATCTCTCCGTTGTGATGGATAACTTTTATTCCGGGGTGCCCCTTTTTGAGGATTTGAAGGCTCATGGTGTGGATGCATGTGGCACTATTCGTGCAAACAGAAAGGGGATCCCTCCCAAACCACAAGCCATGGCAAAGCATCAGTACCAAGTGGCTCAGAAAGACGATTTGACCTTCTGTGCCTGGCAAGACACCAAGGTTGTCATGGTGCTGTCAAACTACCACAATCCCTCAGCAACAGGGACAGTGAAGAGGAAAAAGGGGGGACATGCCCAGACCGATGTCACAGTGCCCGCGTGCCTCGCCGACTACCAGAAACACATGAAGGGTGTAGATCTTCTGGATCAGATGGTCGGCTACTACCAGTTCCAGCACCGGTCCAAGAAATGGTGGAGAAGGCTGTTCTTCTTTTTCCTGTCTGTCGGCTGCTACAATTCTTTCATTGTGGCGAGGGGTGCTGAAGCTGCTTACAAGAGTAGCTACAAAGAGTGGGTGGAGGACCTTGCACAGGAACTAATCACCCCTGTGACGTCAAGGAGCGCTCCTCAATCCCCTGCAGGACCCTCAAGAGCCTCAGCCGAGCACGACTGCCAGAAGATCTTTGAAAAGAGAAAGGTTTGCTGGGAGTGTTCTCAGGCAAAGAGCGGCACTGGAGTCCGTACCGGTGCTACGGTGTATGGTTGCCGGCAGTGCCAGGTTCCTTTGCACATTGAGTGCTTTGGCAAACATTGCCGAAGATGATGTTTGAGGTTTTGATGTTTGATGTTTTGTTTGATGATCATTTAGTAGTTTAGTAGTAGTATTAGTAGTTTTACAATGCAGTTGAACTGCAAGTTTGTTCAAATTAAAGATGTTCAAGTTCGTTACTGAAATTCTCAGGTAAAATCCTCAGGTTGTCCTCATTTTTTATTGAGGCAGTTCATGTCACTTTATTTTAAATGTACAAATTAATTTTCTTAATATTCTACATGAATAATATGTAAGATATGTGGAATTATTTTAAACGTTTTCTCATTTTATTGATGTTTTATTTATTGTTGATTTTTTATTTAAATCTGTTTAAGGTGTTTTGGCACATAAATTATGTTTTAATAAAAGGCAAAGGTGTAAGCCATCACATGGTTTTTATTTCATGTCTCTATCTGCTACACACACTTAGAAATTAAAGTCTTAGTAGGCTTGGACCATTCGTTTTCATTTTTCTGAAAAACCTCAGGTTTTAGAGGGCTGTACAGAAAACATTGTATAGGCATACTAAGCCTTTTTAGCAGGCGTTTTTAGGTCTAAATGGGTTAAAATGCACCAAGGTGCATTTTTAAATAGTAATGTACTCAATTAAATTATTACTATCTTGCCTTTCAAATCAATGGAATTGATTGCCACAGACCAATAAGGCACATATACAGTTCCACAAATGTAACATATCCTATACATGGAAATGTAGGCAGCATTAAACTATGCCCTGCTTTTAATGATTAATAAATATCCTCAACAGGATCATCCGGACACCAAGCGGAGACTTGGTTTCCCAGTGGAGCTTCCAGATTATTCAAAGTCATCAGCTACGATGTGAGTAGGATCCAGCAGTCCTACTATGTTATAGCAGAACTTCTGGGGGGAGACGGCACAGAGCCTGGGCCGGAATCCAGAAACTGCAAGGGGGGGGTGGGGGGGGGAGTTATGCCTTATTTCCTGTTTCGTTACAGGTATATTCTACGGAAGAAATTCATTCATGCAAGTGGAAGAAGTGGAAGAAGCTTTCAGAAGGGAATTTTAGTGTGTATTTCTAAAGTGGCCAGTCTATACAATGTTGATTTTGAAACCTTTACAGACACCTTTTTACAGTTTACTGCCAACAGACTTTAGATATTAATCTAAAGTCTGATTTGTGAGACTAGGGTGCGAATAATATGCTTAGCGCCTTACATCAGCAGTGGGCCAGAGCTCCTTGATGACCATCTCTATCCTGTTGACCACCTCCTTCCTCATGGCTGCCTCCTCCGGTCGAGGAGACATGAAGTTGTAGAAGTCCACAATCTCCTCATGGAGCCTGGACAGAGAGAGAGCATCAGCTCAGGAATCTTTTTGTCTTCTTTTTTACCATTTAATTATTTTGCACTTTTATCCGACTTATCTAGTGAATTCAGATGGGCCTTTATGTCACAAGTCCCTTTCAGCTGGAAGTCAAACACCCAGTCATTACACTATCCTGCCCTATCCTCCCCAGTAAGTCAGAAAAGCGCCCTTTTTAACTGTTCCATAAGCACATCATATTTTTCAAGCAATGACATAGAATCAAAGTGATTTCTGACCTTACACCAGAGCGCATTAACTGATACAAAACCTAGCACATGTGGAAACAAGGGTATAATGTGATTATGCATTCATCATCCCAATGTTTTTGGGCCAGACTAATCTCTGAACCAGAAGTTCGATAGGGGGAGACTGCACAGCGCCTGGGCCGGAAACCAGAAAGTGCGAGGGGCGGAGTTACGCAGTGTTTGCTGTTTTGTTACAGATATATTCTTCTGAAGATCAACTAATTTGCGAGTGACAAGATGGAGGATTTAGAAGACGATTTTAACAAATATATTTCTACAGTGGCCAGTCTGCTATACAGGTTTGATTTTAAACCTGTACAGACACTTTGTCTAAGGATATTGGTGTCCGGACAGGATGTTTTAGCTTGTCTTCCCACCGGCTACGGGAAAAGTTTAGTTTACTGGTGCTGTGTTCACTGTTGTCAGTCCTCTTTTTGATCCGAGATGTCAGCCATATCACATTTGTTGTGGTTCCGCTGGTCTGGTTTTCATAGAGACTAGGGCTGCAACAAATGATTATTTATATAGTCGATTAATCCAACAATAATTTTTGGATGAATCATTTAGTCTAGAAAATGTCATAAATAATGGCAAATGACATCACAAGTTACCAGTATCCAAAATTATGTCTTAAAGTTACTTGCTTCATCTGACAAGCAGCAAAGAAAAACTAAAGTATTCATTTGATAATGATCCATGAACCAAACATTTGAAAGCATCAAGGAGTAAATGTTTGGTATTTGTACTTGATAAATGACCTAAACGATTAATTGATTATAAAAATTTGATTTGATTAATTTTCTGTCGACCAACTAATTGATTGAGTAATCGTTGCAACCCTATTACAGACCCATTCCATGTCACGCACATCTACAGATCCCCGCCCCAAGCAACATAATAGGTTGAAATGAATTTGAAGTTAAAGAAAATAAAATTCCCCCGTTCACCCAGATTTGAGCTCGTCTGCCATCAGACTTTAGATGTTAATCTCAGGTATGATTTGTGAGACTAGGGCCAAACAAACACCTCTGAACAGTGGATCCCTGTTCCTCCTCAGGGTTCTTCAGCTTTTCCCCCTACAGGAATGTCTGCCATGATCTCAGAGGACAGGGGGGGTGTCACGTTCAATTACCAGCACCCTCGAGGAAGTGCACTCTGCCCACTGTGCACCTGCTTGATGGTTAACACACTGCCTGCCACTGGGTAAGAGGGCAGTGTAGTCACTGACGAAGAGAATCATAGAGGAGGGCCATCTGAATTGAGCTTGCTTACCTAACAGGACACTACAATGCCACCATGGGTATGAGGTATGATTAACTATGTAGTAGACTTGACCAGGGGAGCTTCAGTGTGGCATGTCTTATAACTTTATTTAATGAAAATAGGACTAGTATAAATCAACAGAATGAAACAGTCAGGTGTCTGCGTTATTTAGTATACAATGTCTACTATTCGTTTTCCACTCCATTCAAGGGTTGCAACATTGTGATGCCAAGTGAAGTGCATGCAATAAAATACATCTGTCAATCTGAGGCTTCAATTATGAGAGAGCCATGAGTTGGTTGAGTTCGTTTTTTCCAATTAAAGTAGAGCCATTAAAATTACTCAGTACTTTGAGAAGTTTAAGTTGGTTTGGAGGCCGGAGGACCCAGAAGTGGGTGGAGTTTCGGGGCGAAAACAATGCAATAACTAATATTTTTTGGTGTAGCCTAATGATAAATAGTCTGACGTGTCACACATATTTGCATTTTATTTTAGAAG
>JAOPHQ010000030.1:160000-190288 GCA_030340625.1 Merluccius polli | reverse complement strand
TGAACGACCAGGGCCCTAACTGAGGCCCTAACTGAGGCCCTAACTGGGGCCCTAACTGGGCCCTAAGTGACAGTTACTCAGTAACTAATGAGGAGTTACTGGTAAACAGACTAGGGGACTACTGTATTCGTTACTGAGTAACGAATGATGAACAACCAGGGCCCTAACTGGGGCCCTAACTGGGGCCCTAAGTGACATTTACTCAGTAACTGAGGAATTACTGGTAAACAGACTAGGGGACTACTGTATTTGTTACTGAGTAACGAATGATGAACAACCAGGGCCCTAACTGGAACCCTAACAGGGCCCGAAGTAACAGTTACTCAGTAACGAATACAGTAGTCCCCTAGTCTGTTTACCAGTAACTCCTCAGTAGTTACTGAGTAACTGTCACTTAGGGCCCCAGTTAGGGCCCCAGTTAGGGCCCCATTTAGGGCCCTGGTTGTTCATCATTCGTTACTCATTCGTTACTCATTCGTTCCTCAGTAACTACCCACGTTTTGCGTACCTTATTGTAAAGTGTTACCGCGAAAACAAAATGTTGTGCGACTCCGGCGAGAGGCGGCGACGTTGAGGCGGCCCCCGTGACAGGAAGCGGAAATGATGTATGTTGTATGTTGCGTAGTTTTGGGATTGATCGACGACACGCAAAAAAAACTAAAACATGGCGTCTCTCCTCGTGTCAATCTAATACTATCTCAAACTGTCGTATACCTAGCATAGTGTATGGAACTAGGCCAATACATCCTGACACACACACACACACACACACACACACACACATACACAGAATTAACCGGATCATGCATCATTCATCGGGTCAGCATTGTATAAGTTATACATTTTATTTCTTTGTTCATATAGATAGCATATAGCCCACCAAGCTACTTATGTGCCTGATTATATAATGTGAAAGGATATGCATGTTTAAATTCATTTTCACGCATGGTTAGGAATAACTGCTTCGCACGGAGATGAGCTTGGCCTTCTGGCTAATTGAAGCTGACATCTTCGAGAGGGAGAGAAAAGAGACAAGGGAGAATGTATACATTCACGCTAACGAACCCCTTGAACGCATGTGCGCGTATACACACACACACACACGCACACACACAGACACACATGCGCACACACACACACACACACACACACACATGCAGACACACATGAAAACACGACAGTGAGCGAGTTAGGCTCCCTCGGAAAATATTGACTGAACGGATTTTGCTTGATGTTTCTGTCTGCTTACTTCTTTTCACAACTAAGTTCTGCAACACAGTTCTACTCACAACTAGGTTCTACCTGAGAGCACACTTCTCTTCCTCTCAACCCCCGTATTTCCCTCTCAAACCACGCCGCGTCCCGTCTCCCTTCCTCTCGGTCTGTCCGCCCGCCCGCCCGCCTGTCTGTCTGTCTGTTCGGTTATGTTTACCCGTTCTTTGGTTTGTCCTCCAAAACCGAGACACGGCATTTGCGTTTCACACATCGCCTCAGCCGTCTTCTTCCGAGCGTTAGTTGTGTCGTCGTGTGTAGGAGCCGTGTCCCCCCGGCGGGCGTCTTCAGAGACGTGCTTTTGCTTTCATTTCACCTCAACCGAGCACACGCATGTTGATCCCCGCTGTAACAATGTTGGTGTTTTTCGGACGAGAAGCGGCGTCCTGTTAGCGTCGGCTCTGATTAAGCCGGTAGCAACCCTGGTGCAAAACTTATTTCTAATTCTGAGTCACCGACTCAGCAGTTTGAAAATGAGACAAAGGACAAATAACAAAGTAGCACTATAAAAAGGCTCTCTCTCTCTCTCTCTCTTTTTTTTTGTCTGAGCTCCAACTTTCTGCAGCAAGCAGACATTTCTCTACTCCCCTAGGGGGCTGACAATCTGACAGTCGCTAAACGGCGGTTTTTATTTTTGTTCCTCTCGCCGAATTGATTAAATAACTTGATCCCGGTTGTTACTAATCCAGTCGTCACCACCAACCATCGCTTCGGGTTCCCGCCGAAGTGCAAGCCTTGAATGGCTGCGCTAAGTCCTTGTTTTTTTTCTTTTCGCTATCAGATCCTTCCTCAGATACTCAAGTCAATCAATTAAAGGGGGGAAAAGATGGCATGTGTTGCGGGTATCTTGTTTGGCTTGTCAGTGGGGAGGAACCCCTTTGTGTTTGTGTTAGGATTACAGATCTGCCTTCGAAAAACAACCCGAGTAATTACAGGCTCAATCTTACTTTTTATACAAACAAACACACACACGCGCGCGCGCACGCACACACCACACACACACACACACACACACACAGAGCTGTTTTCTTTCTGTCTCCACGCTCAGCATGACTTCTCTCTTGGGTAAATATCTTATCTATCACTGATGACTGACTGGTGTGGGGGTGTGTGTGTGTGTGAGCATGAGCAAACACAGCCACCCTGCTCTCACACCTCTCTCTCTCTCTCTCTCTCTCTCTCTCTAGCTCCCTTTCAGTAACCCACTTTGATCTCTTTCTGTACGTCTTCATGTCATTCCCCCAAATAATTGACAGAAGTAGGCCTACACACATTTTCACATTTCACGGTTTGTTTTGAAGGACTTTTATAGAGCGCTCTTTGTATCAGCGGCGCACTGACACCAGTCGACCTGCTTACGCTCGGTGTTCAAACAGACTGCAGAACATAACGTCAGGACATCAAGTGATGTGTGTGCGCCGTCGGTTTGCATTTCTTGTGGAGTGTGTGTGTGTGTGTGTGTGTGTGTGTGTGTGTGTGTGTGCGATGGCTGTGGGTTTTCAGCCTCACCTGGCCTGGCCCCGAGTCAGACTGATTAGGCTCTGGGGCCGGGTGAGGCTGAACACCTGCGGTGCGGAGCAATCAAGCCATACAAGATAAACCAGCGCCATCGCCACACACACACACACACACACACACACACACACACACACACACACACTCGCTCGGGGAGAAAGCCGCTGTCGTGTCAGCGTGTAACATCTGCTCCGGCTTGTATGGCCTTGCCAACTCTCCAAATAAACTGGCTTCATACAACGTCTACCTGTGTCCTGTGTCGAAGGAGCCCAGCAAAGCCAATTAGGTGGTGTGTGTGTGTGTGTGTGTGTGTGTGTGTGTGGCGGGGTGGACTGCCACATCTCTTTATGTTTTGTTTGTGTGTTGCACCATGGTAACCATTTTGCTGTCAGAATGAATGAATGGGTGTTTTTTTTCCTGATTCAATCAAGAACGAAATCCCTACACACACACACACACACACGCGCACACATAAGCACACACTCATAAGCACACACACACACACACACACACACACACACATCCACATAAATGCGGATGCTTTATAAGCACGGTGTGTAGGGCTTGAGGGACTTGCGGTTAAACAGACAGAAGACAGGAGCTGAATGCGGCGTCTGGGGTCTGCCAGTTTGCCGCGCGGCGCGTGGACATCTCCTTCGCTCTATACGTGGATTATGCAAATCAATCGCCTTACCTTGTCCTAGGAGGCAAAAAAAAAAACAGCGTATATGCACCGGCGTTTCTCTTTTAAATTAGAGGCCGCAAATTGGAAGACATTTTTCATTCAACTCTAAAGTCGACGGATTTGAAGGGTCAATACACCTTAAATAATTGCTTATACACTTGTGGCGTCGCACGCGTTAATTATTCAAAGTGTGTAATTAGCTATAAAAAAAAAAAAAATGGAGATTACCATTTTGGAAACTTATAATCAGCAATTTGTAATGGATTTTAATTTAAAAGCATGTATGCATGTGTATGCGTATGGGCGTCAGGAAGCCAACGCGCCACTTCAGTGGATTGTGTGCATCCCCCCCCCCCTGGGTAACAATTAGCGTACAAGAGCCGCTATTTCTGGCTCAAGGGGACAATCAGAGAGCAACATGTTAGTGCTTTCTAATGTTTGGAACATAACAGCGTGACACCGTCACCCACTCCAGAGTTATTTGAGTTATGAAGCTGCCTCAAATTTTTTTCCCAATCTGACACATGACACACACACACACACAAACACACATGCACACATGCACACGCACACACACAAAGACACACATGCACACGCACACACACAAAGACACACACACACACAAAGACACACACGCGCACGTGCGCACGCATATACAGACACACAGACGCACAAATGCACACACGCCTACACACAAATGCGTTTATGAAACTGCATTCCCTTGCTGTACGTTTTGCACATGCATACTAGACAAGTGCATGTTTTAAATTTTGACTTAATAAAAAAAAAAAAGGAAATGTTTTCTTAAATTGAAATTAAAAATGGATTTTTCATTGTATGCTTAAACATTTGACACTAATTTAAGCCATATAATCTGAAAAAAAAGAAATACATCTATGTATTTAAATGATAAGTCAGAAAAAGGAAAAGCTCTCTTTCTTAGCTTGAGACATTGACTAAGATGGAATCCAAGTTGTCTGTTTGAGCTCCAGCTCAAAGCTTTAGCTGTGGGTTGAATCGTAACATAAAATAACAATGTGTGCCCGCTGATAGCGGGTGAAAAATGGATACACCCTTTCAAGGTTCACAGGGTATACGACGAATATGAGCTTAAAATGATTCCCCCCCGTTCGCTTAAAGTCATTATTTGTCAGATAAGCTCTGTGCCGCTCGTCGTCGGTAAACAAACTTCCAGGGTTGTTTTTTTTCCCCCCGCTGTACACCTGGGAGAAGTGTGTGTGCTCCAACCTCCAGCTAACGGGCTAACAAGCACAACAACAGCCCTGATAGACATGTGCAACATGCCCCCGTTCCTAATCTCCCACAAAGACTCAAAGCCACACACCTGAGGGAATTAAATCCTGTCTCTCTCTGAGGTGCTCTCTTTCTCTTCTTCCTCAACCTCATCCTCTTCCTCTTCTTCTTCTGCTGTTATCTTCGGCGATACGCCGGGCCTCGCCAAAGCAGAGATTATTTCGTCGCTAGTCGTCACCTTTTCTCCTCTATCTGGGGGGGGGGGGTGAACCCGGCTTCCATTGAATCTGTAATTCCCGTTGAGTCCCTTAATATAGCGCTAATCCACACACACACACACACAGCCCACAGAGCCGCGGCGGCGCACAATGCGGCCTCGCTGGAGACGGCGTTGTGGAGATTGTGTGTTCTCCTCGCTGTTTCCCAAAGGGTTCGTCGGAGGGGAGCCTGGCTTTCCCTCCAACTCCGGGGAACCTGCTGCTGTAGAGCTAATTGGGAGGCGCCTTGTTAAGCCCAAGTCTGAAGGTATGGCGCCCTGTGTATGTGTATGTGTATGTGTGTGTGTATGTGTGTATGGTGCACTGTGTGAAAGAGATCTTGGGGGTGGGTGGGCTACTGCTTTCCGAAGTTAATAAACGCGTATATATATATATACGGTAACACTTCAGATTAGGGACCACATATATGCACCATTAACTAGTTGCGTATAAGCACGCATATTGGCTCTTTATTAGTCATTATAAAGCACTTATTAATGCATTTACTCTGCATGACCATATTCTACAACTACTAGGCCTTTAACTTTAATATAAGAGTTTCCCCTCAATAACCTCCTAATGACTGCTTATTGGTAGTAAGTAAGGAAGTGGTTGTACATAAATTACGATCTTAGCAACTAGTTAATGGTGAATATGTGGTCTAAATCTAATCTGTTATCATATATATATATATATATATATATATATATATATATATATATATATATTAGTGGTGGGCCGTTATTGGCATTAACGCGCTGCGATAACGCGAGACTCTTATCGCGCGATAAAAAAAATATCGCTGTTAATCTATTCCCCCCCGCGCAGACTTACTTTTAGTCATTATTTAGGTAGCACACACATATTATGAATGCCTTTGACAGAATTCAAATGAGCCATTTTAATCTAGATTAATCTAGATTAATTCCAAGATTACAGCGAGATTAATCTAGATTAAACAAATTAATCTATGCCCACCACTAATATATATATAGTGATTCAGTCATAATAACTTGAATCATGAACATGGTGCATTGATGAGGTTGCGTTCAACGTTTCAACGCTTTATATTATATTAAATTAACCAACTTGTACAGATCAACCCTCATACAGTATGCATGGGACGGACATCCATATGTTTATCAGTTATGGATACGACGTTAAAACATACGAAATTACATCCTCTCCATCCAGAACACGATCTACCACCGACCTGTCGCTCGCCTCGACCGAAAACGCTACGACGATATATTATTTCGGCTTTTCTTTCCAGTGTGGACATTTTGGTACCTATCTGAAGGAAGCAGGGATATGAGCTGACAGGCGGCGAAGGCAAACCCTGAGGGCCCGAACAAAAACAAGCAGATTATGTTCATGTGGCAAGGATACACACAAATGGTTATTTATTGCTTTGTGAGCGAGACACCCTTCCGCAAAAAAAATAAAAATAAATGCCTTCGCTCGCCGCTCACCTTAAAGTGGTTGTGTATCTCGCTACGTGAAATAAAAGCGCGGTGTCAAAGTCGTCTGGTCACACGGCGTACACAAACATGACAAACACCATGAGGCTCTCTCTTCATACTCCGTGCCGAAATGACAGGGTGCACAGAAACGCGCGCCAGGACCGCAGGAGAGAGCCACTTGAATCCTCGCTCCGTAGTTAGACTCACGGTCTGTGTTTCAATACGCCCGAAACTCACGGCGCGGAATTGCTTGATATTAGGAGTGCTCAAAAGAAGTGCGCAATCTCAAATCTCAACAGTTGCGGTCCCAGCTTGTTTAGAGTCCCCCCGCATAAAAATGGCCCTTCAGAGGGTGTTTTGAAATAATGAAAAAGAGGAAACAAAGAGATGGGTATTACAGATATAAGCCTGATTTGACCAGCGGCGGCGACCATCAGAGAGCGCCGCGGCACACATCTCTTATTCTCACTGCTGTAGTGTGATTAGCAGGCCGTGCAAATGAACCGAGAGACAATCTGCATGGGTTGTTTGCATAAGCTCCCACAGGCTGAATGAGCCGTGGGGGGGGGGGAAGGGGGGTATAATTACCCACCTTTAATTCTCAATTGATTCATTGTATTCCCATCATCAATTAGCAAACAAAACAGTGCCAAATAGGAATAAACAATCAGATAAACCAACAGATGTCAAGTAATCAAGTGAACAGCGAGCGCCACATTACATCGTCTGCGCACCTTTCGTTTCTCAATTTATTAATTGTATTCCCGCAATTAATCAGCGAGCAAAATAAAGCGCACTATAGTAATAAACAACGAACGTGTTGGAATCGAACAAACTTGAAACTTGTGAGTCGATTGTTTTTTTTTATTTCAAACTCATCTATACCAACTTAGAAAAATGAAACTCAAGACTTTTTTTTTGGCATCGATTGACAACCAAGCCCGGGAGTCGGGATCACCTCCAGAAAGTCTTGAGCTGTCCATCCCTGGCGGGACGTCCCAGCTGGAAGCAAACAAACACACTTGTGTATGTCGTCATCACAAGGCTTTCTGCGAGGGCAGCGTATCTGACATGCTTTATAATAAAAGGGAAGGGCCCAGATGACAAGGACTGCCTGTGAGGTCGGAGTCGGACGCGGCGCAAATAAAACCAAACAAACAGTTGGCTCTCGGAGTGGAATGTGTAACGGAAAGCGGCCAGAAGAGTCGAGTCAAGTTCATTTGTCTCTCTCTTCATCCCGACCGCAGTCTCACAGGGCTACCGGATGGCGCTTGTTAAACTGTGCGTGGGCATTTTTAAATCAGTCTGTTTGTGTCTTTGTTCTCTCAGACCTTGAATCAGTGACAGACCAACCAGGTACTAAAACCACAGTGCCATCTCCGATTGCTCTGAGTGCCATCTCTGGTTATTGCCACTTTGGTTTGCAAAATGGCCTAAGTTTGAATTTCTAACATTCCTATCACAGCTGCGATTGGCAATCCATTTTTGTTGTTGTGCTGTGCTGGTGTGCATCGGCTCTTTGCCAATGGCCAGATGGAAATTGAATGACCAAATGAGATGAACTGGACCAGGAAATAACACATTTCAACATTTGATTATTTCCAATGTGAAATGGACATTCCTGGCCCCTTTATTTGCAAACAATGTGTCTCAGTTACCGATGCAGTATGCTCCATGTTGAAGAGGGGCCATTAAGAAGAAGTCCGGGTGACATCTCCCTCCCCGTCTCTCTGTCTCTGTCTCTCTCCGTCTCTGTCTCTCTGTCTCGCTCTCTGTCTCTCCCTCTCTCTCTCTCTCATCACTCTCTCTCTCCATCTTCTTTCGTCATGTTATTCCAGTAATTCCCTATATCTCTCCACCCTCTTTCTCTTTTCTAATCAGTGTGTGTGTGTGTGTGTGTGTGTGTGTGTGTGTGTGCGTGCGTGCGTGAGAGACAGAGAGATCGCCCCAACAAGTCAATATCACACCAGCAATTAAGTAATTAAGTGCAAAGACGACTTTATTTCCCTAACAACATTAATTGGCAAAGGGCATTCAATTTCACACTTCTGCTCTTGCTCTCGGTAAATAACGCCGTCTTCCTGCCATACGGGAGTAACCGCGAGTTACCGCATTCAGCGAGGGGGGGGGAAAAAAAAGCATTCTCATCAACCGCAGAGTGGGAACGCCAAGTGGGAGTTGTGGGAACGGCAACAGCTAAGCGGTCAAAATGGCTTCCGGCAGCACTGTGGACAACGGGACCATCAAACCCCATAGCTTGTGTCTGTTAGCCCCGTTTGAGCTTAAGCCCCTGCCCTCGCAAAAATGTCTGTGCACCGCCATGCCGCTCATCCCCACAGCCCGAGGAAGTTAACTGTGTCATTGGCTTCGCTATGCCACTATTTGCGGCGCCACCCCGCCCACCCCCCCCCCCCTTTTGCAATGTAAAGTCACAGTCAGTATCTCAAGGTTAATGTCAACAGCAGAGGAACAGAGGACTCCCAGGCCCTCGCAGTCAACGGAAAGCAACCTAAGGCTGAATGCAAGTTCAGTCTATGCGCAGGCAGCGGTTCTATATTTACACACAAGAGCACCAACAGCGAGAGAGAGAGCGTGTGTGTGTGTGTGTGTGGGGGGGGGGGGGTGGGGTGGCGATGGGGTGGGGTGGGGGGAGGCGGGGTTGGTGGTACGCGAGGTGAGGTGAGGAGTGGATGTTTTCAAATGTCAGGTCCTGGGGAGATTAGCAAGCTGCTGGTGATGTCCCACACACACACACACACACACACACAAACACATTGATATTCACACACATACATACATACACACACACACACACACACACACACACACACACACATGATTGCAAGCGGAGCATTCTGCTCTGTTCGGATGAAGTTGAAGACTCGAGACCGAGGAGTCACGGCGAGGAGTCGAGTTCAAGCGTTCGAACGTTTTAATAGGAATTCGGGGAACAGCCTGACTCCTGAGACGGGGAGGCAAGAACGAACACTGTCCCGTCCTACATAATGTTCATTTGAAAATATATAGATATAGATATATATTATATGTATGTCACCATTGTATGACGTTCATATGTTTAAGTATATACGTACGCTGACACTTCAAATTCATACCGTCCTTCCTTCCTTCCCTCTGTCCCTGTGAGCATGCACACATCCTCTCTACTTCCCCTTCTATTAGTTCTGCTCTCTCCTCTCACCTTCTTCCATCCATATTTTAATACCCATACAGTCTGAGATTCGGTGGTGTGTGTGCGTGTGTGTGAGAGTGTGTGTGTGTGTGTGTGTATATTTCTAGATAGGTTTTAGAAAGGTTTTAGCGGTGGGAACAGAAGCACGGCCTCTCATTGATATGCATGAAAAATACAGGGAGGCTAAGGAGATTGCGGTGCGGTGTGCTCCCAGAGAGTCCCAACGCAAAAGTGTGTGTGTGTGTGTGTGTGTGTGTGTTCTTCTCGCCGCCGTTCACAGTCTGTATTCCCCTCCGCATCAACAGATAGTGATGGGAAAACACACAAACACGACTTTACTTGACGGTACTATCATATGTCCTTGTCACACACACACACGACACACAACATCGGTTTCTCGTGACATTATTGTTCCCTTAACAGATGCATGCTGGGGGAAAACGCGATGGGCCAATGAGTCAAACTCTCTATTATTGTTTTTGTTATTTAGGACAGGGCTAAACAGGGAAGAGCGTCTTACTGATACTTCATGATTTGATTTGCGAAAAAAAAAAAAAAAAGTTTTGACGAGAGTCTCATCAAAGTTATTCACGGATAACATTTTAAGACCACCCGCCGCCGACTTAGGAGGAGATATAAATAAAATGGATATAAGTAAATAAACTAACGAGATTAAAGCCCGGTCGTCCTTTCATTTCGTCTTCAAACAAAAGAGCGCGATCGCCGCGTACGACGACCGGGGGTCGGTGACGAAATCCAAAAACCACATCCAGGGTTTTTTTATTCGGGCGTAAAAAAAATAAACGCATGCCACACAGCCTCTGGTTATCAAACTAAAAGTCATATCCCCCCCCCCTCCCCCTCCCCTTGTATGCGTGCCAGGAGCCGGCGACGTCAGAGCATACATGACTACCCAGACTTTTATACCGCCAGGATCACCTCTACTCGCAGCTGCGTCTGGCGAAGGGACGAACCGCACCTGTCTCCCCCTCTCACAGCTGACACTTATCCACACACACCACCCCCCCCCCCCCCCCACACACACACACACACCGCTCCCCTGTCACACACTGAGACCGATCATTTCACTCAATTGGTTGCCGATTTGCACATGTCGCTATACCGTGTGGAGCGGAGAAGAAGCGCCGCATCACGTGTGGCAGGCTCCTATAGTTTGTGTTTCCTGGAGGGCCGAAGACATAAAGCGCCGCGGGGGTAAGTGTTAGCATGTCGGCGGCGGCGGCGGCGTGCGGTGCAAGGTAAACAAGTCGATGCCCCGGTTCAAAGTAAAGCGTCCGTCGTGCTGAACGGCGGGACGGCCGCCGCATCCATAGGCTACCGACCGACGTGACTTAACGCCGCTTCATGTAATATTTAAACAGCCGCCCGTTACCGCCGAACGAGAAGATGAAAACCCAACGGATCCAAATTGAGTCGATGAGTTCATTAGGAGCGGTTTCCGCGACCTCTAAGCTATTGCGCTTGTATGACTGTGCTATCGCGTTAAGAGTGTCTTTCTGTGTCATGCATGTTATGAGTCTCTCTCTCTCTCACACACAAACACACACACACACACACACGCATGCACGCATGTGAAAAAAGAAAAGCAAAATGACAGAGTTCAGTGGACATGTGACTCATGAGCACGAGAGATCAACCAGATGGAGACTTGAATGACACTTTGTCTGCGTGCATGCGTGTGTGTGTGTGTGTGTGTGCATGCGTGTGTGTGTGTGTGTGTGTGTGTGTGTGCGGCTTTGAAGTAAACAAATAGTCAACGGAAAATCGAGCTCTGAATAACAAACCGTTACGCAAACACATGCAAACAAAAAAACATGCACAAACACACGCATATGCACACGCGCGGCTCACGCACACACAAACACAGACACACACACACACGCATGCACGCAGCAATGCACAAAAGCAACCTTGAAGTACGCTAGTCAATTTGTGGGTCTGCAAGCAGGCTGCCTATAAACATTCTCTAAATGTGAGACAATACGGCTGAGCGGGAGACAAAGAGGCGCTGAAGGTACAGAAGAGGAGGGAGGAGCAGATAAGAACAAAACAAAAATTAATGGGGGGGGGGGGGGGGGGGGGGGATTGCATTTGAGGACGAGATAAGGGGGAGAAAAGATGAAGACAATGAAAAATAAAGAGACAGTCGGTGCATCTAAATTGGATAAGTGGTGAGACATTGCCTGTAAGAAATAAGATAAGATTCGGAATAGATTAGGTTACGTATGTAAAGTGCGTCTGCGGCTAAACGGAGACATAAACTAAAACGAGGAGTCGAGATGACGAATAACGCGGCGGCCCGCTGCGCGCATGACAAATGTCACGCATGTAGCGGGCCGTATTAGCACGCCACGGCTGACGTGCTTGTTTACTAAAACAGATTAGATGGATACAAATACAGTAACAATGCTCGTATGACAGCCTGGCAGACAGTGGCATGTTGTATATGGGAGATGATTTAAAAGTGATTAATTACGGACTCAGTAAAGGGATCCACGTGACGTGGCGTCGCTAGATTATTTTTTTCCACCGTATGTTAACGTGCTATATTTAAACCGTAGCCTGCGGATTTTGCGACGTATTGCTTAGTGGCTTATTTATTGATGATATGACAACTGGTGTGATTTTCTGGAAATCAGTGCTGGATATTATGGATATTAAGTCAAGCATCAAGCCCGGGGCTGTGCTAGATATTTAATATCTGGCCTGTGAGAGACGATTGTCTTCACTTATGAACCAATACTTCACAGCTAAGCAAGCAAGAACTAGTTTTGCTGCAACAAAGTCGGGCTTTCAATTCATCATTTCCCTTTGTGGTTCAAATTACCATTGCGTTTCCCATGAAGTGTATGGGGTTCGTCTGATAGAGCAAAATCCACACCATGTGCATTTGTAAGCATTGCATCTATTTAAATCTGAATTAGTTATACAAATTGCAAGCTGTTTTAATTTAGCATTTTTAAGAGGATATGTGATTAAATTGTTGCTAGTCGACTTTTAATGCCACAAATACAATTCTATAAGAAGTCGAGATACACATTGGGATCAACTTACAGAATAGCGCTCATGCCCTCACAGGGAAAACCGATTTGACTGAATTAAAATTGTTTTCGCTAGATAGCATTTTAACATCCAATGAAGCATTCTCTGTAGAGAAAAGTAGATCGCATGACAGTAACCTGATAATGAAATAACAAGTAACTTTGTTTCCTTGTTGAGCACAACTCGTGATGAAAAGTTCAGCTCAGTGAAGACATGCAGCATTGCTAGCACAGGTCATAAATCTCACATCCAAATGACGTTAACCACTTAGCTGAGTGCAGGTCAGAAAAACAAGCATGGTGCAAACCGTCACACAGGGGTCTGTTTTAACTTGAGAAGCGTCAGAATCAGAATTTTTCTATTTTGCCGAGTCTGTTTGCACATACAAGGAAAGTGACTTGGTGAGGTTGGTGCATGAGAGACATAAAGCAACTCGATAGCAGCTAAATATTCACCAAATAGAGCAAGAACAATGCAAACAAAACATTAATTAACTATATTTACATACTAAGTTTTTAAAAACTAGACAATTATGTAGGCTGTAAAAGGCCATGAAATGGGTATGAGCATGTACATGATGGAATAAAGATATACATATGTATAAACATATCATTAGATACATAGATACATTACATATAGTCACATGTGAATCAATTCACTTTTAAATGTACAATTAGTAGCTTTTGGAGAAAGTAAAAAAATAAAATACATGTTTAAACCATGTTTTGAACTGACATACTCTCTTCTAAACCGTCTTCTTATTTAAGGATAGATATATTTATTTATTTAGATATATATATATATATTTTTTTTTTTTACTGCTGCAGCAGTCAGGGGTCACAGTAATACTGTCAGACACGCTTCTTTCTTTTACCGAGGTTATTGTTGGCTGCTGCTGTTAGTGTGTGTGTTCTCTAGGGAAAGGAGCTTCCTTCCCTGCTGCACCAACAGCAAGCTGACTACATAGAGGTGTCAGCTAAAGGCTTACAAAGTAAAATGTAAATGTAATGGTCCAGAGAGAGAGACAAAGAGAGAGAGAGAGACAGAGAGAGCAAGAGAGACAAGAGATTTGTTTCCGCTTTCTGCTGTAATCTACTGAAATCCTCATGAAATCCTCAAAATGAAATGAAAGCCGAGCATGAGGTTTTTTTTTCACACACGCAAACCTGACGACTCCCTTGCGTAGGCCCTGCGTGCGCCGTGAATGTCATTAGCCGGCGGTCTCCTTCCCTGTGCACCGCAGAGACACCTGTTTGTCCATATATATACTGTATATATACGCAGACAGGGGGTCCCATTAGCTTTGCTACAGAGTCATCAGCATTTCACTCCCAACAGAAACAGTAATGACGATTATCCTGCATCTTGTATTCATATTTGTTTTATATGGGGATATAACTAACTGTACACAAGTCTTATGTTCTTAATCTGGTCATGTGACCAGTCTCTGTGGCCAATTTGCAAGACCCCCCCCCCACCAGCATCCCATGTTGGATGACTTCCAGTTGCTCCCCTTGGAGCGTAGATTCAGGCTGCATCCGAACGTGCGGACTACCTACTACATACTACAATGTGTACTGATTTCTGGTGTACTATTAGTATGCGAGCCAAAAGGAGGCATTTTTTCGGCCAAACTTGTGTCACAGAATTCAACCAGACGGCCGTAATTGATGACGACACGCTACAAACCCACTTAGTTATATTTATCCAAACAGTGTGATATATGATGTATTTGATTGCAATATTTTGGCAAAAATTTAAAAAGTTGCCGTTATGTAGGCCTATTGTATCCATGCTTCCATGGATACATGTGTATAGTTTATTATTATTTGAGTTGCCTGTTCATCGGGGTTGCTGGTCTTGGGTTGTAGTGGTTATTAATAACATTTAAAAGTATCGGTTTGGTTAGTTTGCACATTATGAATTTTGCCGCATACGCCACCCTGGTACTTTTAGTATACTGTTTTTTGCATACTATGTGTAAATATGATTTTGGACACACTACATACTACTCTAGACTCGCCTACTACGCAGTATGCAAGTATGGAGATTCGGATACAGCCTCAGGATCCCAATCCCAACACCAGAACCAACAGGTCCTCTGTCCCAGCGGCAGTTGGTTCCTCAAAGTTACAGGACAGAGGATGCTTGTCCCTAGTAACTATATCCATGGATGGTATTTTATTGTTTTTATGTTCTTAATTTGTTTTGATGTGGTCACTGTTGGTGTTTTTATGTTTTTTACAATCGCTACTATGCTGCAAAACAAATCGCCCCTTGGGGATAATAAAGGCTCTCCCGGGCGGCTAATATTCTGGTGTATGGAGTAAATGAAGTGGGTGAGAGAGCTATTAGGATTATCTGAGCTCATCATATCACTGATTATAACTGATAAGCATGGTGGTTTGCAAGAGCTAAGGGCCATATTACCTTTACTGAGGCGATATGAAAATAATTTTAAAAGTAAAAGCATAGTAGAGTACTATAACCGGTGATGTAATGGAAAACACACATAGGACTCTGATTTAGGACATGGGTGGATATGTTTCGGTAAGAAACACATCAAAGACCCCCATTTGAAGCTGTAGGAGTGTGCCCTGTCCAAAACTGCAAGTGCCTCAGAACCTCACTTGGTTCGAAACCAATCCCATTGGAATGCAAAGTAAAGCATATTGTATCTCTACTGATGTGTTACTGTACCAACACCATCAGTAGGTTTAGGGCTTCATCCACTGTGAAATGCACGGTTATTGGAGTGCTTGTGAAGGCGGACAGGGCTAGCCAAGCCTGACAGTCAGGGAGACAAAGGGGATTCATTCAATGGCTTCCTGTCCTGGGAGATGCGCTTATTTTGCTGTAGCTGCTGCCGCCGCCGCTGCTGCTGCTGAAATCTGCTGAAACATAAAATGACGAAATTTGAAGTGAATAATGAAATGTGCTGAGCTAGCCGTGCAACATTTCTTTCCTTCCCGAGCGGAGACATTGCATTACATCATCAGCACATCCTTATATTGGACCGTGTCGCGCTTGCCCCATACCAAGGCCAGCCCCCGGTCCCTTTTTTCATAATCAATTTCATATGTGTCAATGGAGAATGGATTGTTTTTTTTGTTATGAAATGTATTACTTGATTTTATGATTGCAGCGGTTTCAACCACTTTTTATGAAGCTGGAAGTGGAGAGGAAGTCTTCTTGAATGACGGACGGAGGGATGAATGCAAGGATGAAAATAATAGTTAAAGGGGAAGGAAGAACGGAAACAGGAAAGGAACAAAATGCCTCCAATCCAACAGCTGAAATGGCGCGAAAGTGAAACGATAACACTGTTCATGATAAGGATAACATGGATGCTTATTTTGTACATGCACATGTGAGAGGTGTCTGCAAGTGCGTGCATCTCTCCTGGGCCTGTATTTATCAAGCCTCTTAGAGTTACTCTTATGAGTGTGAGAGTACATTTATAACTAAAAGTGCTCACAGCTCAAAGTAGGACCTGGGAGGGAGTTACCAAGGCAACCCTCAACGATGAGTAGGACCTGGCTTTTAAGAGTGAATGTCCATATTTTACGACCAAATCAGCCGTAAATCAAAAGTTTGAAGACATGTTTGCCATTTTTCTAACAAGAAAACATCACTTTGACTCCTCATTAAAACATCATCATCGATATGATGACAAATTATACAGTTATATACATACAGGCCTATATAGGAAATGTAAATATTATATAGGCCTATGTTTTCAATTCAATTCTATTGCTTTTCCTATAGAAAATATATATGATATGATGGTGGACATTGTATTGAATACAATTGAATTGCAGTTTATAAAGAGTTTATTTTGACAGTTGGATTGAGTTATCTGCGCTTCCCAGATCATTTAATTTGCAGAGCTTGTCGGCAAAAACCCATTAATACATCCATGGCAAAAAGGAGGAAGTCCAAAAATGAAAATGTCCTACGGTGACTCGTCAGCATGAAAAGCATTGTGTGGAGAACGATCAACAGAACTTTTAACTTTTAACGCATAGGCCAAAGAAGACTGCGAGAGGCGGCGATGTGCAGCGGAGAAGAGTTTTTCTATGAATGTCCCCGAGGGGCTTAGAGCCGAGATTGTTGTATTTCTGCAGGGAAACCTGCAGAAATGTTATGTATCAATAAGTCAAATGTTTGCAAAAATGTCAAGGCATTCTGTGAACAAACGTCAATGCAGTGGCCTCAATGCAGCCACCTTCTGGCAACTCCTAACTGATAGGAGTCCTCCTCAGCACTCCCCTCCTCTACCTTTTCTTTGCGTTATGAGCCAGCACAGGAATGTTGATCACTGGCTTTTACCGCTAAAAGTCGGAGTGCAACCAAAAAGACGTCTCACTCTTAGAGTTTCTGGCCACTTGGGACTTAAATACCTACCCTGAGAGGCTTGATAACTGCGGGCCCCGGTCCCAGTTAATAACCGTTCACAGCCTTAAACTGAAGCAGCGCAACATAATGGCAGCAGACTCCGCCGTTTGACGATTGTCTTTCTGAAACCACAGAAGGGTTTTTGCACATTCCCTGCCCAAATAAGGGGAAGCCAGTGAAATGGGATCTTAGCTCGTCTGCTTAAATATCCGTGTCCTTTGTCTGGGTGTTTCGATTCGTCTTTCTACTGGGCATGTCTGAGGGCTTTGGGTTAGGAGTAGCATCTTACCTCATGCTGACATGTGGAGTCATTTGATAATGTTATTGTGGTAAAGGGCTATATACATCCAATTGACTCGACTGGGAAGCAGCCTCTAAAATCCCCGAGGTTTCTTGCACTACCGATTCAGTATAAAGTTGTTTTTGTGAGAGTAATCTTGTTCATGCATAGATACGTTACCGATTTTGACATTTTACCCGAGAGGCGACCTAAAAAGTTTCTAAATATAGAAACCTTTTATTTTTTCGCCCACTTTCGCGACAGTTAATTTCCTCCTAATGCCGAGCAGACCTCCTGTCATCATCATCAGCATCATGCCCTGTATATCTCACACAACACAACATTTGTTACTGGAATCCTTCTCGCATGCACCGCACCGCCCGCCAAGACCGGGAAACATGCACGCAAATAGAAAAACAATAAAGAAGAACACCAAATTGGCATAACACATAACAGACAGGAAAGGAAGTGACACAGCGCACGCGGTCTGCGAATAGCTGCACATGGGGTTAGTTAACTCCGGGGCACTGGAGGACAGTCCTGAAGTTCCCTTAGGCCAAGGATGACTATGATGGTGGTGGAGGGGGTGGTTTTCATTAAAAAACTGTTCTCTCCCCCTCTCTCTCTCTCACTTCCTCCCCTCTATCTCCCAGCGACCCTGTGACCCCCCCCCCCCCCAGCCAGAGCCCAGTCTTCCTTCCTTGCGTATGACTTTTAATATCATCCAGCCGTCTCAGGTGTGGTCCACCTGTCCGACCGGGGGGACTCGACTCACCGCTCGGCGCCGCCGGGGGGAGGGGCGCCGTCGAACATCACGTCTAATTGAGCGTTCTGTCCGGATTTAATGAATGGAAAGTCCCCCCCCCCCCCCCCCCCCACCCCACTGCTGTGCTACGGCGTCAAATCACAACACTTTCACTCATAAACAGTTCTTTGTGCATTGATTGCTTTTCTGTCTACAAAGAAGCGGTCGGCGAGGAGGCGGGCCCTGTGGGCCACGTATAGCGGCGGGGTTGACGTGGCGCCAATGCCGACGCGGCGCAGCGTTTGCAGCGGAGCCCCGGGGTTAAGTGGAAGAGCCAGAGAAAATGTGGATTTAAATTGATAATTTCGTTTGTACAAAGCATACACGGCGTATCTCCACAAAACGAGGTGCGAGCTATTGAATTGAATAATTAAGTGTCGAATTATGGACTCGCGAGTACTTTCCGAGTGTGAGGCGGGCGTAGTACAGGGACACTGCTTTTTTTTTTTCCTCCAAAGTATTTCCGCAATGATTATACAGTCATTACAATAATTAATCATGTAACCTTATTATAGTCATTGCAATCAGAAACTCCCCTGAAGGCAATTACAATCTCTTCATCCTGGATCTCCTCTCTCTTCATCCCACTCCATTTTACCTTTTCATTCCTCTCCCTCAATCTTTCCCATCGCCCCCTCTCTCTCCAGCGCTCCCCCCCCCTCTCTGCCATTCTTTCCTTCCTTGTCCACTCAACGCATTAATTATTACACTCTCTACTTACTCTCTCTCTCCTTTTCTCTCTCTCTCTCTCTCTCTCTCTCTCCCTCTTCCTGCAAAGCCATCTGTTGTGAATCACTATAATGATAATGGAGTCTGATATACACTCCTTAGTGTACTGAGCCTATTCACAACAGGCAATAGGCTCTCTAATGTGCTGGTATCCAGCCAAAGGGATCTGCCATTAGTTCACTACCACAGTACTTTTCCACTGGTCCGTCTCCCTGCGTGTCTGTACCTAGCCGAAATCCCTAAAAAATAATAGTATATATACAGTATATAGTGTGTCTTGTTACTACAAACTTGACGTGTTATGGGCATGGTGACATTTGGATATTTAGTGGTGAGCCGCACATACGGCAGCCCTGTTGGAGCTGATTATCTCACAGGTGACGGTAGTTTGGAAGCGAGCTCCCAATGCCTGTCCATCATCACCACACAAGCTTGTCTTCAATTTCGACCAGATCTCTGCAAATACCCGGGTTTCATTTTTCATAGTATGGCTCGTTACTGTACACACGACCCCTTTGTGAGCAACACATACAAAAGTGATTATCCTTCAACATGTGTTGTTGATACTAGTATTTGAATCTGTTGACACTGTGTGTCCGCAACGATATTTTTGCAAGGTCATCAGACGTCATCATTGTAGTTTGGGGAGGGACTTGGGGTGTGTCCTAACGAGTGGAAAGATCGGCGGCGCCGGAGGGGAGTGAACCGCCCTGGCCCAGGTGTGCAGGGGTGTATCCGTGTCCCCGGTAATGATCTATACCCAGCCGCCTCATTCCAGCCGCCAGACACCGGCTATAAATTCTGGTTAGACTTTGTCCTTCTTCTTCTCAAAGTGAGACAGGAAACATGATGAACTGTGTCTCTCCTCTTCCCTCATCCCTCCATCACAAAATCCACTTTGTCTATCCCTCACTGCACCCTTTCCCTCTTCCTCCTGCCTCCTCTCTCATTCGCTCTCATTGTCATGACACTGGGTCTCTCTCTCTCTCTCTGTCTCTCTCGCTCTCTGTCTCTCTCTCTCCATGCATCATCTCACCAGACGTCCCCCCTCACTCTCCAACCTCACTTTCTCTTTTCCCTCCCTTTTGTCCTTTGCTCCCTCCCTTCCACCTTTTCCCCGACTACCCCCTATTCCCCTGCTGTCGTGTTTTAGTAAATCAAAACAGCTACTTGTCACAGTGCAGAAGAAGAAGTTATATCGACTCATCCATCCATACATCCATCCATACATCCCCTAGAGGTAGATCAATCTCTCTCCCTCCCTCTCCCTCTCTCTCTCTCTCTCTCTCTCTCTCTCTCTCTCTCTCATTCCTTGTCACATCAATCTAGTTTGTTTCTCTCTCTTGCTCATATCAACTGCAAGTGCAGCAGCTTAATTTCAGGGAGTCCATGTGATTTGCTTTCACAGTCCCTTAACCAGACCATAATCTTTCTGCCTCTATCTCCCATTAATCCGTTCTTCTGTTTCCCATTCATTAATCCGTCTTGTCTGTCCGTTTATCCATTCATTCATTTATTCCCCGTGTTGTTTGTCTTTCCGTCCATCCGTTTGTCCCCCACCGATTACTAATTCATCCATCTCTCCATTCATATTTAAACTCAAAGTGAAAAATAATACTGCTGACTCACATTTTAGCCCACTCAGCAAAATCCTAATATTGGAATATTGGATTTTACAACACAAACAGCAATAGCAATTCCATAATAAAATCAGAAGAGTCGGTCAGAAGCAGGATCCATCATCTCTATCTCTTCATTCTCTGTCTCGCTCTCCATTTTTTTTTCCGAACCCCAATTCTCCCTCTTCTCTGCCCTGATATTTTTATTTATTAAGCAGACTGGCCAAAACAAATTCTAGCCAAGGAGAAGAGATGTCTATGTAACAAATGACAAACTGTCAACAGCAGGAAATAGCCTAGGTAGAACCCCGATAGTGTGTGCGTGTGCGCGCGCGCGCATGTGTGCGCACGTGTGTGTGTGTTTGTGTGTTGTGGGTGATTGCACGCCAGCCAGACACTACCATCTGGCAAAATGTGAACTTTCATGGCCAAGACTGAGATAAAGAGACATAACTTGTTTTTCTGGAAAAGAAACTGCCAACAAAAGTTATTTTTGTTTGTTTTTGGCATATACACTTAATATATTTGTGGAAATAATATATATATATATATATATATAAATAAAATAAGTATTATACATGACAAAAATAAATCAATGCGCTTGTCCACCCCGCCCCATCTAACCATAATGCTGTCTTTGCTTTAGTGCGTTGCTGTGATCATGACTGGATGACTGGACGCCTGTTTACCCCACCTGACGGCTACCAGCCTACCCACTAGCCACCGCCTCTCCACCACCATGGATGCTACTAATTTTTCACTCAACTTTACTTCAAATGTTTTGCGTTTTATGCCACCATCATGTCCATTATGGCACCCATTACACTCCTAACCATCCGTGGAAGGTGGGCTCTTTCTGTGTCTCTTCTCGATGTTTCTTCCTTGATCATTTAAGGTTTCCTACATGTCTACATGTATCAATGTCAATGGGTCTTCAACTCCGCCCTGAGCTTCACTTACTGTGTGTTCACATCAGAAGCGAATTAAGCTGCAAAGACGCTTTGGTCTCATAAAGTATCGCTGCAAATATTTCTGTTTGCGTTTGTCGTTCGCTTTTTGTCGCTCAAGTAGCTCATGACGTACCAAAGTGCCAGTGTTCCCTGGGATCCACGCAAGCGAAGAGTGTCTACAGTCCGATTGGTTGTCAGTGTTTTGCCGCCAAAACGCGGCATAGTAATTTGCATAAAATTCAGCCGTCTTCAAATTTTTTTGGTCGCTCTGGTCGCTCAACTCTTGTCGCTGGTAGCGTTTGTCGCTTGTGTCGCTTTGGTCACTCTTGCCCATAGAAAGTGAATGACTTCCGGTGATTTGGCAGCTCAATTCGCTTCTGATGTGAACACACAGTTAGGGTGAACTTTACACCCGCTGCACTGTACAAACATATTCTTAGTGTCTCTCTTGCACAAAGACACATCTTCATTTCCCTAGCAACAAGGTGTGTGCCACATTTCTGTTGTTAGCGACTGCCCTGTATGTACAGTCGTCCACCGAAAGGTCACCCATCTGTTAATTAAGAGTCGACTTATGCGGGAGGCATTTCGAAGGAAGAGTCTGTTCTTGGCGATCACTCTCAGGGCCAGCAAGAAGGGAAACACAACTCCCCTCACCTCACAACAAAACCTTATGGACCGGATGCTTGTCAGCTCTCCCGTCCGACCCTCGGTTGATGTCTTTAGTACCTGCCCAGCTGGACAATACCACCTGCCTGAGAGGTAGTTTTAAGGCTGGCAGATGGTGCGGGCCCAAAAGGAGGAGTTATAAAAACAAGGGCATCCATCCGGAGCACATGCAAAGTCCTAATATTGGATTTTAAAAATACAAAAACACAACAAACTGCATTATACCATTAGACGTTAGCAGGAAGCAAGATCCATCATTCTGCCATTCTTTCTTTGTGTATTCATTCTTCCCCATCAATTCTCTATTTGCTGGTGTGTGTGTGTGTGCGCGCGTGTGTGTGTGAGAGAGACCAGCCTACTCCTCTACCTCCTCTACCAACCAACCCTAAAAGCATTGTGGACTTCAGTAGCTGGCCCAACTTGACAGAACCAGCGCTACACTGATATTAGAAATACGGTGTGCAAACAATATGTCGACCATGACCTAGTCTCACAAATCAGCCTTAAGATTAATAATCTAAAGTATGATGGCAGACGAGCTCAAATCTGGGTGAAAGGGGGGGTTTCACTCTTTTTCAGTTCATATTTGTTTTCGACCAATCGTGCTGTTGGAGGTCGGGATCTGTACGCAGGCGTGGAGTGTGTGTGTGGTTAATAGCTGGTTTACAGCCTCACCTGGCCTGAGTCAGACTGATTAGACTCTGGGCCCACCTATGGTGCATGAGCAATCATCACTGGTCAACCTTTCCCGGTGGGGAACACCATGTGGACCGGCCGCTGTAGAAATACACTTCCTAATGCCCCCTTCTGAAAGCTGTTCAGTTTTTGGATTCTGGCCCAGGCTCTGTGCCGTCTCCCCCCAGAAGTTGTGCTATAACATAGTAGGACCGCTGGATCAGTAGTTGTGCTATAACATAGTAGGACCGCTGGATCAGTAGTTGTGCTTTAACATAGTAGGACCACTGGATCAGTAGTTCTGCTATAACATAGTAGGACCGCTGGATCAGTAGTTCTGCTATAACATAGTAGGACCGCTGGATCAGTAGTTCTGCTATAACATAGTAGGACCGCTGGATCAGTAGTTCTGCTATAACATAGTAGGACCGCTGGATCAGTAGTTGTGCTATAACATAGTAGGACCGTTGGATCAGTAGTTCTGCTATAACATAGTAGGACCGCTGGATCGGTAGTTCTGCTATAACATAGTAGGACCGCTGAAACCAAGATGCATCATAACACAAAAATAAAACATGCTAGTGTTTACGTCGGAGGACCGCAGTCACACCACACGGGGTACAACAGCCCGATCCGACATCCCGACGTTCATAATCGCCCACGCCGCTGAAAGACTGTCTGCCGTGGCGAGTCGTGTCGGAATCGGGGCTGGATTCCTGTCGTCTGATCCGGGCATAAGACATTCATCCTAACACCACCGCCTCCCCTGCTGAGGTTTCCCAGCAGACAAGCTCCTGCACCTGAAGACCCGTCTTCAGGTTTTCCTTGGTAATGATGCATTATGCTGAATCTGCAAACAATCTAGACATTTGTCAGTTTGTCATATATATATATATATATATATATATATATATATATATATATATATATATATATATATATAGTGTTTGGACACTTCTGCCAGATCCCTCTCTGTATAGGTGTATGGATAGTTTATCACCAACAGCAAATCATAACAAACAAACAAAAAAAAGCAAATCATAAATACGACCAATTATATAAGTAAGTTATATAATGTATGAAATCCCACAGCATTTCAGGGGCACGCCTAGTCTTTCTCACACACACACACACACACACACACACACACACGCACACACTGGTTTGGGAAACCACCGGTCTGTATCTCGGAAAGTGAAACCAGCGTGAAAGGGGGCGACGTCGTGGTGAAAGATGAGATGATTGTCTGGGTTATGCACACATTTCAGGAAGAGCATGCCAGATGTCAGAAAGCCTTAAAGGCGGGGGCTGGCTGGCTGTTTTGTGTCTGGTAAGCAACGTGACGAGAGTCGTCAGGAAGAGGCGGCTGCCTGCTGGCGAAGCGAGGAGGGTGATGAAGAGGGGTGCAAGGAGAGATAGGGGGAGGTAATACGATTGGAGAGAGAGAGAGAGAGAGAGAGAGAGAGAGAGAGAGAGAGAGAGAGAGAGAGAGAGAGAGAGAGAGAGAGATCTCGGGCCTCGGCAGCATTAATTGCCTTGAATTATTCAATGGACTCCGAAGCTGAGAGAGCAACCGGAGCGCTAATGCATGCGATATTGTTCGGTTTACGTGCTTCTGTGTGTGTTTCTGTGGACGCAGTAAACGTGTGTGTGTGTGTGTGTGTGTGTGTGTTAAAACGGGCAAACAAAAAATGTATCGATTGTCAATTCTATGTGCCGCCATGACATATTTCATGATTACACAGACACACACACACACACACAGCAAACTATACTCTGCCCATTTAGCACAGTATATACAATCTAAGAACGCATCGGTTATTGTCTGACGACGATTTATCGGCGAGGGCGAATATTTCTGGGCGTCTGACGCGGCGACTTGAGACGCGTGAATGAACGGAGAGACGACGTCTACTGCTGGATTGTTTTGACATTTCGGCTAATCTCTACAAACAGATATTTGCATATGAATGCGGACGCGTTCGGTTGCCGTCAGGCGATAGCCGATGGGTTTTCGAGATTGCGTGCCGCCGCCGCCGCCTTCTTTTGCTCTTCAAACGGACCGTTTACACCGGATGCAACCAAAGCCCGCTTAAACCCGATTCGTCAATACTACTCAGACTACAAACAGAACCAAGAACCGAAATCGTGTCCCTTTGCCTACAGATTCTGCATTCATATGCAGATATTTAATACAGTATATGACTTGGCACAAACTTTGAGGCTTAACAAGTCGTTGAGTTGCTTCTAGCTCCACAGCTCATATATTTAATCTTTCGCTCTCTCACACACACACACACACACACACATACATGCCGTGTGTGATCACTGACATTATTAGTCATCTCCAATTGATTCCCTGCCTGGTATTTCTGTCCTTTGATGTTGATTTGATGCACAGTCCACATCCATCATGTTATCGTTCTTGTCCATCTTCTCTCCTCTTGCGTCTCGGATACAAACATGGCTAAGGTTTCACGTTCATCTCTGTCTCTGTCTCTGTCTCTCTCTCTCTCTCTCTCTCTCTCTCTGACTCTCTCTCTGACTCTCTCTCTCTCCCTCCGCTAGATGCCGTAGCTCGCAGCCCCTCACGACGGTTTGCTTCGTTAATCCCGTTACTCACCTGCTCATTCACTCACTCTTTCATCTGATACGATGGCGACGGCTGCCTCCACAAACTTTTGAGTGGATTGGGAAGTTATTTTTAATCTGCGGCGCACCATGAGATCCTCCGTACCGAGCGTCGGTCCCGACAATGTCAACGACAACGTTCCCCCCCCCCCCCCCCCCCCCCCCCCGCTATTACCGGGAGGGAACGAAAACGGGTCCAGATCCGCCCGATTATCCTGTAAGTCTGTCCCGGCATAAGTGACGACAAACGTTTTTACGTCCAATTCTGATTCGACTCAAACATCAAGGTAAACGGATAAATACAAAAGGCACGTTCGATTTACACGTCACATGATGAATATGTCTGCCTTGCTGCTGCATAATTGTACACAGGATTGGAAAGTATACACACACACACAATACATTTTGTATTCCGCTCAGACAACAGCTGCCTGATGCGTGAAAAGCAGCAGAGATGAAGAATAATGCAGGAGGCGGGTAAGCGGCACCTGTACCATAATGGGAAGACAACTCTCTCTCCCTCGCTATCTTCGCCTCTCTCTCTCTCTCTTTAGCCCCCTCTCCCCCATCCATGGATACGCTCAAATATTACCAGCAGAAAAAAAAGCATTTCATCAGTCATTTGGGGACAAAAGCAATAGATCTGATACACTTTCCCAGCAGGGAGGAAGCTGGCACAGGAACAGTCTGTAACGGCGCTATAGGTGCAGAATAATTTCACATCTCAGACTGCCATGAGAATACCATATACTTAGTTTGACTTCAAATGCCGGTGATGGAAAAAAACCCAAACTACAATATCAGGCGATGCCTTATCGATCCGCGCGGCGAAAAATCACCGTGTTGCTTTTCCCACCTGTGTGAAGAGGTCAAGGGTCAAGGCCGGTTATTGAGCAGCACGCCCAGGGGGGACCCTTTTTTTTTCGTGGACTGTAAGTGTGTCCTAAAATGTGAAAATGTACTAATGCACATGACACCCCCCCCCCCCCACGCGGTTTGTATTGATTTACATGTGCCTGCCGTCTTCGCATTCATGTGTATACGTTCTGTCTTCTGTCTATTCAGGCGAGCCGAGCTACAAATAGGCCCATCATGGTGTGAGTCATGAATAATGCGTCGCTAATATCCCTCCGTATCGCGCTTTCATTCAGGCGTGTGAATGTAGCTTTTCCCTTTCTGCGTCCGCTCCTTTTTATCCCCGTTCTCCGTCCTTACGTCGTCGCTTTCTGCTTTGTCACTTTCCCTCTGTCCCGCTCCCGCCGCGTCCTTTCTTTTCACCTTCGTCATCAGCGTCTCTCAAGCGCGCACACACACACACACACACATACCTTCCCGTCTCCCCCATTCAATCTCTGCTGATTCTCTCTCTCACTCCCTCTCTTTCTCTCACTCTCTGTCTGTCTGTCTGTCTGTCTCTCTCTCTCTGTCTGTATGTCTCTCTCTCTCTCTCCAAACAGGCTCAAAGAGAAAATGGAAGTGGTTTATCATGCCGCTCCATTATGTTAGCATACAATAGATAGTGCCATAGAGCACCATGATTAATTGAGGGGGCTTGTGTAAGCGTAGGTGTGCTAATGTGTGTGTGTGTGTGCGTGTGTATCGAGTGCACTGGTCCAAGTGTTTGCAAAACCGTGACAATTCACTAAACAGAAAAACAATATACATCCACCCACTTTTTGCACCTTTGCCACTGTTTTGCTCGGCGATCCCGTAGGCAACGGCGAAGGCTCGGCGTATCAGCGATCCCGATGTCATCAGGATCACTGATCACAAAATCTCTTCCTCTTCTTCGATAGAAGGCCTTTATTACCGGATTACTTTATAACCAATCCTAGCCTATATGATAAAAAATCATACATAATACTTGTCCGGCACTCTCTCTCTCTCTCTGTGTCCCTGCCTGCCAGAGCGACGGTTCAAAACAGCGGTTCAGACACTCTGGGACTGAAGACCCCCAGTGGGCTCAAGAGGATTGTTGTGGCCGGTGCTGCAAAAAGCACGCACCACTTCGGGGATCCTACCCACGGCAGGGCAGGTGGCAGGTGGCACGGCGGTGGAGAGAGAGAGAGAGAGAGACAACACGCGCCTCGTTTCGAAAACCAATGGGAACGGAGCGGTTTGGCTGTTTCTGCAGAAACGGCGTCTCTTTAGAAAAGGGGGAACCGTCACCCTCTGCTGTTTTCCTATTCCAGAGAGTACGTCCTCGTCTGTCTGTCGCGACCGCCAGGTCCGTTTCCCAGAGCGAAAATAAATCGTCAAAAAAAAAATGTCATTGGTCCGGGAATTTGCCATCGGTCCGATTCGGGGGAATAATTACGTTAACGGTCAGTTGTTGTTTTTTTTCTCTCTCGCCCCCGCATCAACGGAGGAGATGTCGCAGGCCGTGATGTTTTCCCCGACATGCATATACGAAGCGGCGCTCTGTGCAATAGAAAAACAGCCGAGCGTGACGGTTCCCCTTTTAGAACCGGTTGTTTCGCCGCTCCGGTCGCGTGAACCGTACGCCGTTCGGATGACGCAGTGTGATTGTGTATCATTACCTGGTGCCGTATACAATATACAAAACCCCCACCACACACACACACACACACACTAATTAGGCCGTCGCCCTCCAAGTGGTGGGAGGCGCGATACACTTTATTTATCTAAGGCGAGTTTCCAGAGTGTCAGGTAAAGGGCAACGTCCTCAGCCTTTCTTTACCTCTGTCTGTTGCTGTCTCTATCTCTCCATCTCTCCCCCCTTCTCAAGAGACATGACAGTTTTTCTAAGCAGAGGTGAGAAAATGTGTGTGTGTGTGTGTGTGTGTGTGTGTGTGTGTGTGTGTGTGTGTGTGTGTGTGTGTGTGTGTGTGTGTGTGTGTGATCTGTGCATGCGTGTGCGCGCACGCGTCCGTGTGTGGTTGTTAGTCATGCGTGCGTGCGTGCGTGCCTGGGTAGAGAGAGAGAGAGAGAGAGAGAGAGAGAGAGAGAGAGAGAGAGAGAGAGAGAGAGAGAGAGAGAGAGAGAGAGATGGATGGATGACAGATCAATAGAGTGACGGAGGGGTCACAGTACACAGTGTGTACTTGCTAGAAGTAAGTAAGCGAGGAGGTAAGTGGGAGAAGAAGGAGAAGAGGAGAGGTTAGGAGGTAGCACAAGGCTAGTCTGGGGACTGGACCAGTGAGGGAGGGAGGAAGATGTGTGGGGGGGGGGGGGGAGGGTTGGGGAGAAAGCTTTTTGCAACCTGTCATCGTGGATATCACAGTTTCTTCTTCTCAGAGGAGTTTCACTAGCAACAACAGCTGTGAATCTAGGGGTCTTGGTGCATTTGTGTGTGTGTATTGTGTGGACACGTGTGTGTGTGTGTGTGTGTGTGTGTGTGTCCCTAGGTGTGGGTATGTACATATAAAGAAGATGGATGCCCTACCTTATCTGGCTATATTTTCCGCACACATTGTATAGCAAAAGTGTAAAGGATAAGAAAAAGCAAAACATTTTCTTACATTGTCGGACACTTTCTCCGGAAAAGGAGAAAACCGGAAAAGGAGAAAACACAAATGCTTTACGCTCAGCCTCGGTGTTAGGGAAACAACAGGATTTTGTAATGATAACATCTGAACCGGGCAATAGCTTTCATAAGACACGTCTGAAAATCATCATCGTTTTCCCAACGGAAGTAAAGACCCCGATACTTAAAACAAAATCAGAATCGTTGTGTTCACACAGACAAAACGGCAGGTTTGCTATGAGGTCAGAGAAGATAATGAAAAAATTGCATAATGGTGCATGTTTTTGGGTCATTTTAAAATCAGTAGGCTAGGGGGGGATTTATTTTTTTGATGTAACTTCTTTTGGGGCAATGCACATTTGTTTCCTTTATAATTACATCAACAAATTATGCTTTTAAAAAAAGTGATGGGGACAAAATTGGCCATGTGTGTGAGGGTACTCAGCTGTACTAGTCCAACTTTTGCAATCGGTCAACAATATAAAGGATCGCGTCTCATCTCACTGCCAAAATCGCCATGCTCAACGGCACTTGGTGGAGCCTATGGGGCCAATTTCGATTTTGTCTGGGGCCTTAATTTATTTTATTTCAGCTGGTTAATACACTTTCTGGACGCATCATTCTGTCAGAACAGACCGATACGTTCCTTGGGAAAAACGCCCCTTAATTATGTACAATAGATGCAAATGTGCACAGGACCGAGATGATAATTATGGTAGGATTATTATTTTTTTTTTTGTTCTTTACAAATCTCATACTTTTATTACAAATGACCAGTTGTCACTAGGGACAACTGGTAGCTTTCAGATTTTTTACTTGCCACAGCTCAGCTTTCTCAGCTTTCTCCCAACATTATCATCATATCATCCACGTTTCCTCCCATCCTTTCTTTGTTTGCTGGTGGTGACATTAGGTCTATTTCCTGTCCCAGACAGCCCTGCCTCTCTATATTGCTGTGAACACACACACAGATATAAAAACCACTCTATGCGTCAATAATAAATAACCCAACAGGAAAGTGAATATCAAATAAATAAAAGACCAGAGAGATCTTTTCCCTGTGCTAATAACTGTCATCTTCTCTCACGGTTCGTTAAAAAAACAACAAGCCCAAAAAACAAAGGCTGTAATGCAGAAAAGGGCACACACATGCTTGTGTGTGTGTTGCATGCAAACACACACATACACACACGCACACACACACACACGCACACACACATTGGAAAGATTTGAGGATGTGTCATTGCATGCAGACACACACAAACATTCATATTCTGTATGATGAAGATTTTAGGACAGAATTGCAGACACACACACACTGATATGTGCATGTGAAGATGCAAGCA